>SRLM01000213.1:113008-300300 GCA_015708895.1 Populus ilicifolia
AAATATAACAGTACTAATAAAAAGCTATTAATAAAAATTAATAGAGAGCCGAAACAATTAAAGATTTTACTAATTTACAAATCCCACCCCAGAAAACCACAAATTCGACTTTCGCTGTCCACCTAAAAAAATATCCACAAAATCGTAGTTAGCGTTAAAAAAATGTATGAAGAGAATAACGAGTAGTAGGCCACTGCTCTCATCTCCTCTTCTTCGTCTTCTTCGTCGACCTCCCATCTCTTTAGCGGCGGCTAGGGTTTCTTCAAAACAACCTAATCTCTCCCCCTTCACTTCTCTCGCTCGCTTCTTCTCCACCATGTCTGGAGGCATCGATTCTCCGCAACCTGACGTAGACTGGCCAGCGAATAGAGTACGCGATACCTTCATCAAGTTCTTCGAAGAGAAGAAACACGTCGATTGGAAATCTAGCCCTGTAGTTCCTGTCAACGACCCTACTCTCCTCTTCGCCAATGCTGGTACGCAAAATCCACATCTTATTACCATTTTTAATATAATTTCATCTCAACTCTGCCATTTTTTTTGTTAATTTAGTTTAATTTCTGAATGCGTAGTAGTCAACATTTAATTTAGTCTAATTCTTTCTTAGTTTTTAGTTTAATCTTGAATGCTTATGATTATTTATTCGCACTCTTTACGTGTGATTTTGTGTTTTAATTTTAATTTTTGGTTTTGATAGGAATGAATCAATTTAAACCAATATTTTTGGGAACCGCGGATCCAAATACGGCATTGAGTAAGCTGTCGCGTGCCTGCAACACGCAGAAATGTATACGCGCGGGAGGGAAACATAATGATTTAGATGATGTTGGAAAAGATACATATCACCATACCTTTTTCGAGATGTTAGGGAATTGGTCTTTTGGTGATTATTTTAAAAAAGAAGCTATTGAGTGGGCTTGGGAGCTTCTAACCAAGGTAGGTTAGTTATTTTAATTTTGTGAGGTTTGTTGTGTTTTGGTGTTGTTTTTTATGTTTTTATTTGGGTTTTTGTAGGTTTATAAGTTACCGGCTGATAGGATTTATGCAACGTATTTTGGCGGGGATGAGAAAGCAGGGCTGGCACCTGATAATGAAGCTAGGGATATCTGGCTTCAATTTTTGCCACCGGGAAGGGTGCTTCCATTCGGCTGTAAAGTATGTGGTTCATTATCCTCAGTTTCTGTGCTGACAAGGGTCGTGTTTTTTTAGTTTAAAAAATGTTTTTTGGAATTAATTTGAAGTGGGAGTGCTGAATTGGTTTAGAGGAAATAGACTTTTAGTGGCAGTGTTAAATAGTTAGTGTCTATGCACACAATTGGTGGAGAAACGTTTTCTTTGTATTTTCTTTGGTGTTAGTCTTTGTGTTGACCATGGTTTTCCTACTGCGGTTTTATGCTATTTGAGGTGTGAAATTTCATCATGAACATATTGGGATTGAATTGCTTAAAGAATGTTAATTTTGATGGAAGCAATTAATAGACAACCACAATTTCCATAACCAAGCTGTTCTCTGTGTGCTTGCATCATAGATTTCTTAAGCAACTCCTTCATTGGATTTTTGGATGTTTTGTAATGCATATTATTTGAATTTTTCTTTCTTATGAGGTTCTCTGTTATAATAGGCTTTAAAACTTAACATCTAATGTTTTGTCTTGGCCTTTGAATAGGATAATTTTTGGGAGATGGGTGATACTGGTCCTTGTGGACCGTGTACTGAAATTCATTATGATAGAGTTGGTAATCGCGATGCAGCAATGTTGGTTAACAATGATGATCCTACATGCATTGAAATATGGAATCTTGTCTTTATTCAGGTATTACTTTTCTGGCATGCCTTGTACTCTAGAATTGCCAAGTGATACTTTTGCATGTGCTATCTTGCTAATCATCTTAAAGAGGCTTATGCTTTATAATTTGTCACAATGATATATTTTTGCCTACATGAGTTGGTAACGATTTCTGTTGTCTCATTTCATTGCAGTTCAACCGGGAAAGTGATGGTTCCTTGAAATCCTTACCTGCTAAGCATGTTGACACTGGAATGGGTTTTGAAAGATTGACTTCTGTACTTCAGAACAAGATGAGCAATTATGACACTGATGTGTTCATGCCCATCTTTGATGCTATACGGCAGGTAAAATATGCTGCTTGTTTTTTCGTCTTTCTCGGGTGCCTTATAGCTGGTTTCAAACTAGCTGTGATAGCAAATTGAACACAATACATAGATTAATTGAATTTGTATGTTTGAAACCCACTTCATTGTAAAAGAATTCAATGAACCAATAAATAAATCTTTCATTATAATCAAAACTTGAAGTAATAGAAGCAAAAGGCTTGAAAAATAGAATAACTAAATTGTAGACGGCACAAGCATGAAAGTGATTTGGGTTTAATGGGAAAGTTAATCATATAAGTTGCTGGGTATTTTGGGAATATAATTTTCAATGTTAATTTTTTAGAGTTATTGGTGTAAAGCATATTGGTTGGCCTCTGATTTATCTTAGTAATGATTCTAGATATTGAGTTTTATTTGGAAATCAACTCTTGTTCCTCAAAGTGGTTTCAAAGATGAGAAATCTTTAAAACCTCCAATTGAATTAGATCTGGAGATTTCCAAAATCCTTGTCAGTGGTTGTAAAACTACAGCTTTGGATATGAATAATTTTTGGGGCATTCTTGAAACTATACCATAGGTTTTTTAAAATAAAACTAAACCTACAATGACATCCTTTTTTTCTTTTAAAAAATTGTATGCAGGCAACAGGGGCACGGCCTTATTCTGGAAAAGTTGGGGCTGATGATGTAGATGGGGTTGACATGGCTTACAGGGTGGTTGCTGATCACATTAGAACACTCTCATTTGCTATTGCTGATGGTTCTTGTCCAGGTAGATTAATGAAGACCTCCCTGACTTTTAAATGGATTTGCATGCTTACATGTTTTTTTTTTTTCCTGAATGAAGTGAATAGCTTATAACATTTTGGTTTTGTTGTAGGCAATGAGGGTCGTGAGTACGTCCTCAGGCGTATTCTTCGCCGTGCTGTTCGATATGGTAGTGAGGTCTTGAAAGCTCAAGAAGGATTTTTCAATGGGTAGGAATGAGAACTGTGATGTCCTTGTTGTGTTCATTACTGTTTGTCTATTGTATCCATTGAAATGCAACCATTGCTTAATTTGGTCTTACGTCTAAATTTTGTTGTTAATGAATGCAGGCTTGTAAATGTTGTTGTGAAAGTGATGAGTGATGTTTTCCCAGAGCTGAAACGAAATGAAGAACACATTAGGGAGACTATTGCAGCTGAAGAAGCAAGTTTTGGCAAGACTTTGCTCAAGGTGAGGATGTGTTTTGTATAGTCTACTGCTGTTGACTATCAAGGAAACCATTTGGTTAAATTGATCTGTTAATGTTCTTTTTTCTTTTTCTAAATGGCATTGTGTCTACTCATTTTTTTTGGATAATTAAGGTTCTTCTTTTGGCAAAAACAATCAGTATCATAATAGATTTTTTCTCTTTAGGTGTTAACTTGCACATGTCAGGCTTAGGTACATTCTGTACCCTAAGAAACCAATAGTAAAGTATCACCAAGAAACTAAAAGTTTCAAAGTGCAGATATGATGCATATCAATATGAGAATATTTTTGGGTTAACTTCACCATTGCATTTCTTATCAATATGAGAAAAATTTTGGGTTAACTTCACTATTACATTTCTTTTGAATCTTCTTGGTCTTTGACATTGACATGCTCCCATTTTCTTCATTTCATGCTTTTATTGGATTGTTATCCTAGTTGCATTGAAGTTGGTGCATTCTTTTTAGATAAGTTTCTTAAAGCCTTACAGAGGAACCTGCACTATTTGTTTGCAATGCCACATGTCTATTTAAAAACTTTGGCTGATCATCATTTTATTTTCAGGGAATTGAGAAATTTAAAAAGGCTGCTCAAGAGGTCGAGGGGAAGGTGTTGAGTGGGCAGGCAAGTACATGTCTACATACTTCTAATTGATAAACACAACAAGGTTCTCACCTGCTTTGATGCACTGAAGAAGGGAGAGAATTTGCACCGGTTTCACTTGGTATCTCTTCATCTTGGTTGATCTCTTGTTTGTAGGATGCGTTTGTCTTGTGGGATACATATGGCTTCCCATTAGATTTGACTCAGGTACTCCTAGGACTTTGTTCCTTTATCTTGCATGCTCTTCTCCTATGTATCGTGCATCCTAATTATTTTCGTGGTACCAGTTAATGGCAGAAGAAAGAGGATTGCAGGTTGACGTGGAAGGTTTCAATAATGCCATGGATGAGGCAAGGGAAAGATCAAGAAATGCCCAAAATAAGGTATTGTATCATCCATTTGTAACTTGCACATGTTAGGCTTAGGTACATTCCCTACCCTAAGAAACCAATAGCATCACCAAGAAACTAAAAGTTTCAAAGTGCAAATATGATGTATATCAATATGAGAATATTTTTGGGTTCACCATTGCATTTCTTATCAATACGAGAAAAAATTTGGGTTAACTTCACTATTGCATTTCTTTTGAATCTTCTTGGTCTTTGACACTGACATGTTAATTTCTTTTAAATTAACTGTTAAGCTATTACCATTACTCAGTAGAGCCATTTGCTAAAAGCCCTTCCAACCAGGGCAAGAAAAAATAAGAACCAAAGAAGTATCATGGAGCTAAATAAATATCAAAGCAGTGAAGTTGAGATTTATGTGAGGAAATACAGTGATTTACACACTTGTCCCCCCTTTACTAATGTTTTTCTTTGGCAGCAAGCTGGTGGTGCTATCGTTATGGATGCTGATGCGACATCTGCATTGCACAAGAAGGGTGTTTCTGCAACAGATGATTCCTTCAAATATATTTGTTTTGAGGTCAGTGCATGTATTTTTGTTGGTTGCAAAAGTTTGTTTCCTGTGTTTTTGAGTTGGATTCAGTTTATAATTTGTACAAAGCAATTTGTAAAACTTTTAAAGTAACAATTTCACCATGCCTGAGTTTGTGTCACCCATGTATTTTTTCAGGATCATGAAAGTGTAATAAAAGCTATCTACAATGGTTCTGAGTTCTTGGAAAGTGCTGCAGCTGCCAATGAAGTCGGTATTGTTCTGGAGTCTACTAGTTTCTATGCTGAGCAAGGTGGACAGGTATCTTGTTCATTAGATCACTTTAACTACCCTGATGTGTTTGAATTCTCTTGATTGGACATTCATGAGATTTGACCTGTGAATTCAATTGGAAAATGACATGGATTGTTTTTTTCTTCTTTTCTTCTTTTATGTTTCTGAATACCACTTTTTCTTGGTGTTAGATATTAGATTCATAGGTTTTGAGAATGATACATGAACTGCTTATCATCAGAGTGTTGCATTGTATGTTTCACTTTTCCCTTTTTTATTTTGTGAGACCGCGTCTTACGAGTCTCAGTTTTCTGGTCCTAGATTTTTGATACTGGAGTACTTGAAGGCCCTTTTGGTTCATTCCAAGTTTGCAATGTCCAAATTTTTGGAGGATTTATTGTTCATATTGGTTCTCTTACTGGAGTCAGTGGCAGATTTTCTGTAGGTGAAAAAGTTACCTGCAAGGTATTACTGGCAATATGCCAATCTGTATTTTTTTTGCATATTATTTTGGTGTTTTACATTTATGTGGCATTTTTCACTACTCCTAATGATAAATATTGTGCAGGTTGACTATGATAGGCGTAAGCTCATTGCTCCCAACCATACCTGTACGCACATGTTGAATTTTGCTCTCAGGGTATGCTCCTTAGGCCCTTTATCCATGAATTTATGTATTGTTAATGTCTTGCGAGTGAAAACAGTGTTTTTTTTTTTTTCTGAATGTTGTGTAATATGAAATCAGGAAGTTCTTGGCAATCATGTTGACCAGAAGGGATCAATTGTTGTTCCTGAAAAACTAAGATTTGATTTTTCTCATGGTAAGTTTTGTTAGATGATATCCTACTGGTGAGAGGTTCAACGTGGTTGTTTCTTTTTATATAGTTGTTTTAAAATGCTATTGGAATTTGTATAGGTAAACCAGTGGATCCTGAGCTTTTAAGAAAAATTGAGTCAATTGTGAATGGGCAGATCAAAGATGAATTAGGTGTATTTGCAAAGGAAGCAACCCTTGCTGAAGCCAAGCAGATCAATGGTTTGCGAGCTGTTTTTGGAGAAGTGAGATTGGCAGCTTTATATGCTCCTTAGATTTTTTTTGCATGCCGTCTTTCATCTCTCCCTCCCTCCCTCCCTCCCTCTCACTCACTCACTCTCTCAGGTCTATCCTGATCCAGTTAGAGTTGTTTCAATTGGTCGAAAAGTTGAGGACCTCCTAGCTAATCCAGAAAATGAAGAATGGTTATCTATCTCAGCAGAACTCTGTGGAGGTTATTGTTTTATATAATGATATTACTTCTGTTTTGGCCTGCTTTAAATTTCTGGTTGACAGCGATTTTATCAAAATAATTGCAGGGACACATATAACAAATACCCGGGAAGCAAAGGCATTTGCTCTTTTATCTGAGGAGGGAATTGCAAAAGGAATTCGAAGGATAACTGCTGTGACAACTGATTGTGCTTTTAAAGCAATGGAATTGGCACGCTCGCTAGAGCAGGAAGTTGATGAGGCATCTAAGGCAGATGGAAGTTTGCTGGAAAAGGTCTCTTTAAAAAACTTCAGTTATTGACTTTATCTTTTTTTGTTTTGTATCACTCGGTTGCTTTAGCAACAGTAGGATTTCAAGCTTTTATCCATCCTGAAGCCAGTCTTTGGAAATGAAGTGAGTGGACCTTTATCGAGGATGTCTGTTTGCTTTGGTTAGAAAGTTTAAGTTTCATGTTTCAACACATTGACTGCATTTATTTCCGGTTATGTCGCCTTCTGATAAGAAGATAAGAATAACACCAAGGAGTCATTAAATGTATTGTCAGTAATCATGTTTATGAGTACTTTTTTAAGTTTTACATCTTATAATATGTCCACTGAATATTTATTTATTTATTTATTTTTCTTTTAATAGAAAGTAGCGTCTCTTAAAACTCGTGTGGACTCGGCACTTATTCCAGCAGCCAAGAAAGCTGATATCAGGGCCAAGATTTCAGTACTACAGGTATTACAGCCAAGCTAAAATGCTACCGTTCCTGTTTCTATTCCTTGTTTGTTCTTGTGGTTTCCTTGTTTTCATTTTGTATTTCACATCTGCTCTAGATTATACTAAAACGGTTCTGTATCAGAATAAAGTGAGGAAAGCACAAAAGAAGATTGCTGAAGAGAACATGCAGAAGGCTGTTGACGTTGCAACTGAGATGGCTGAAGTTGCCTCTTCAGATGGGAAGGCCTTCTGCATCTTTCATGTTGATGTCGGTCTAGATGTAGCTGCTGTCCGAGAAGCTGTTTTGAAAGTCTTGGTTCGGAAGGTTTTTAGCCTTTTCCAGCTCCTTACATATAACAGTTTGAANCCCCCCCCCCCCCCGTTTTTTTTTTTGATACAATCTTGGTGTGTGGACAGGGGATTTCTGCTATGGTTTTCAGCACTGATGAAAGCACAAATAAGGTTGTGGTGTGTGCTGGTGTGCCAGAGAAGCTGGACAAGGGAAAGGGGTTGGAAGTATCAGAGTGGCTAACTACTGCTTTGGGGCCTCTTAAAGGGAGGTGCGGCAAAGGAAAAGCGGGCCTTGCCACCGGCCAGGTTAGTTCTCGTACTAATAGATAGTTTTATAAGCTTCACATCCAGAAGTTGAAAGCGAGCTCCTCGTGGAAATTTAACATTTTAAAGCGCTAAATTGGTTGTTAAAGTCTCAGATTTTATGGGAATTTCAAACCGAGTATCAATTGTTCTAAACATGCTTCCAGACAGAAGATGAGCATTTCTTTGTGGGGCTGCGGAATCATCCTCTGACATGATATTTTGTTTGCGTAGAAAATAGAACAAAACTTTTTGAAAGTGGATCCAGCTTTCATCATGCTCTGAGCTTTTAATCTACTCTGTTAATCATGGATGTTTCTTTTCAGGGAACTGATGCATCGCATTTGGATGAGGCCATGGGTTTGGCAACAACATTCGCACAGATGAAGTTGAGATGATTGATGTTTTTTAATCTTATTTGTGTTGCTGCTACGTGATATCCCTGCTACTTGTCGACAAACTTGTTCGAGTTACTGAAACGCACACAGAAACAGTGATTATACAGTTGCTGGTAGAAGCAGCTAGGTAATTGAAGACAATGGATTGCTGGGTATGGCTGTTAATTTATAGAAAATGATACTGATTTTTCCAGTCCTTTTTGCCTGCCTTTCGTTTTCTTCTTGAAAATTCGTGCACAAGAATATCATTATTCTTTGTCTGTAACAAAAGTGCGGCTCACATCGCTAAGGACTTCAGTCATAGGCCAGCTCATAAAATCTGCAACTTTAATCTGTTGTCTGACGTGCTTGTTGAGCCTGGTAAATGGTGTTTCGGATTGGATAAGTACTAGATCATGGATCTACGTTATGTTTTTACAAAATATACTGCTAATACATATATCTATGGTTTAAAAAAAAATAGATTGGGCGGGCTGATCTTATATGATACAGTTAGCTCGGAAAAAACAAAGAATGAAATAAAATTTAAGACTTTTTAATATTAAAATGATAGTATTATCAAATTTCATACCTCTAATTAGATTGTGATAATTTTAATGTAAAAATAAATTATAAAATTTAATTTTTAATTAATTAATTTAATATTAAAAATGAAATAATTTTTTTTATTTGAGTTATAAGATTGAAAATAAATTATAAAATTTAATTATTTATTAACTTAATATTAAAGAATAAAATTAAAATAAAATTAGTAAAAAAATTAAAATCAATTTAAGTTAATTTATTGTATATTTAATTTTTATTATGAAATCATAATAATTTTATTAAAAAAATCATAAAAACAATTTAAGTTAATTCAAATTAATCTACTAAACTTATGATTTTAGGTTTATATGGTAAACTTATAATTTTAGGTTTATATGGTAAGGGTAACCCAATAAAAATAAATAAGAACAAGATTAAAAAAGTAATAATTTTGAAAAATCAAGCCAGCTTATTAAATTCATAATTTAATTTGCAAAATGTTAATAATTTTATAAAAATTAAATTAAAATGAATTCCTAACTAGTAAATTATCAAATAAAAAAATAAATTAAACTAATTAATCAATTAAATTTATAAAAATAATTAAACTAAAATAATTATATAAAATAAAAATTAAAACCAACCATAAAATTTAATCATTACCGCACACTAAATGTTGAGTTGTGCTTCATTAGACCTGGCAAGCAGTAGGGTCAGGTTCTGGCTCATTATTTCTGTGCCAGCCTGGCCTGTCCTGCCCGGCAGAGCCTGCTGCGGTTAAATATCAGAGTTCCAAGTTCTGGTTTTTCATTTCATTTGTTTTAAAGCAAAAAAAAATGTTAGCAATTTCATTTATAATTTTCATTTCCATACTTATCAGCCATTGTTTTATCGTCAAGCTTTAAGTTCTGTATATTTATAATAAAAATAATATTATAAATATTAGCATATTAAAACATCTAAAAATATATAAAATTTAATTAATTTAAAATTAAAATAAAATTTTAATTTTAATTTTTTAAATATTTTTAAAACATAAAAATAAATATATAGCTGGCGCTATCTAGATTCCAACCCAAACCAGACGGGTCAATGTATCCGGTCTACCTGTGATCAATGTCAGCTTCGATGACTAGACTCTGCAGCTGGCTCCAGCAAGCACCTACGATTTTTCCTAATTCACCGATTTTTTTCATAAACAACATCCTTTTGTGGCAATTAGGATGATTTATTTGATCATGGTCTTCTGTGTCATATCGGTTTCAATGTTTTAGAGAGTTACTAGTCTGATGCCTTCCTTGTGTTGCGAGGGTGAGCAATTCCTTTTTTAATAAATATAAAGATTTATATGTACAATAAATAATAATAAATATATTGATTCCAATAAAAAATTAAGTCAGCAAACTAAAATTACGAATTGTTTTTTGCTATAACATGAAGAAACTTACACTCCATTGAAAAACAAATTTACTATAATTCTTGTTTTTCTTATTGATAAATTTTTCTAAAAAAGAAAAATTGTCATGGGCTCTTAATTTGATAAAAAAACAAAACAGATTAGAAAAAAAATATAAATTTATTTTTTTATTTAATACTAGTAACCATCTTATTACCACAACCCTGCATATAATAAATAATTATATATAAAATAATAGACAATACCATTGTAATTTTTATTTAATCTTATTCAAAACAATGATGTTGTTTTTTATTAATACCACAATTTTCTAATAAAAAAGAGCGGCGATTAAAATAAATATTTGCCAAACATTTAAGATATTTGGAACGAGTAGAAAATATATGTTGTTTGGATCTAAATTCAATTCCTTTATTAAAATATTTCTTGATTAGTTTAATAGAAATATCTTTTTAATTAGAATCTTTATTTAAAAAAAATTCATAATTAACAAGAAAGATTAAAAATGTATATCAAAATAATATGTTTATTCATTGGATATTGAAAAAGATAATAAATACGATAAAATCATCTCAAAATTTTATTTATAAGCATTAAATATAAAAATTATATTTTAGATGAATACTCAAGAGCAATATATTATTACTATTAATTCTTTGCATACTAGGTTCACGATGATTGAAAAAAAACAATAGCTGACATCCTAGTGAAAACATGTAATGTTATTTAATAGACATATTATAATTTAAATGGGAGGTAAAGTATCATGTTAAATGTTTTTTTAATGGACAAAAAAGGATTAAAAAAAAGAGTCAAGTTTAATGTCCGATGCAAATAGAAAAGTGTCAAATACACTCGGGTATTTTGTATATCTAGCATGGTTAAAATATCAAGATGTGATATTTTGGGGTTTAAAATTCCAACACATCATAGAAACCTATAAAAATGGTTTAAAATCATTAATTAACATGAAAAAAATATTTTTTATTTTTTTTAAATTACAAAAACCCAAAAATTATCACGATAAAACTCTTCTTGTTAAATAAAATTTGTTAACAATAAATTTTATAATTTTGATTATTAAAGTTAAGATGACCAAAAACTTCCTTTTTTTATCTTGATTTTTAATGATTTTGTTTCTCTTCTCGCTCAATGAAAAAAATAAAATAAAATAATTTTTTAGATTAAAATAAAAATGATCATATTTCGAGATTAACCTTACTTTACGTGTTTTACAATTCAATCATCTATATTTTAAATTGATATTTTTATAATAATTACAAATCCAATCTCATCTAACTAGTTTATAAAAAAGATTAAATAAAAAATTTAAATCACAAAATGGAACCCAACTCTTATAACAATAATAACAATAATAATGAAAAGATAATTTTTAAAGCACAAAGTTAAAAATCCAAGAAGAAATTTGAATAAAAAAACTTTATAGTTTAATAATTTTTATCTCTAGTCTTGTAATTAATTTTTTAAATATTTTTATTACTATCAAAATAATACTTCATCCTCGATTTAAGT
The DNA here is from genome assembly GCA_015708895.1 of Populus ilicifolia. Classification (NCBI taxonomy): domain Eukaryota; kingdom Viridiplantae; phylum Streptophyta; class Magnoliopsida; order Malpighiales; family Salicaceae; genus Populus; species Populus ilicifolia. Next base: position 124,576 of record SRLM01000213.1, read on the forward strand.
AAGAAAATAATAAATAATTATTATAATCAAACTCCATCAATTACTAAAAACCAAAAAACTTTTAATTTAACAATAATTTTCTTATTATACTTGTAAAAATATTATGAATCTAAGTCTTCCATTTACACTAGTCTTAAATTAAATAATAGCTCAATTATATGTAGCCCGTTATCTTACGAATAAATAATCTGGATATTTGATGAATTTTATTTTCCCTTTCCTGTAATGCAAACTAACAAAAAAAAAAATCTCTCCTCGTGCCAAATTTTGTGACAGGCGGGTCCAATACTCCATCGAAAGACAGGTACATTCCAAAATTCCCTCTTTTAAATAAATTGACCAATCTGTCCTCACAGCCTTGTCCATCGTAGACTTAGCCTCTGCTTAAAACCTCCCTCGCCTAATAACCTGTCAATATCATTACTTGAGATAACAATCTAGTACCCGTAGGTTTAACGACATTCCATTTCGGTACCCTCAGCTTCAATTTTCCCACACTGGCCTTGTGGGTTCGAGAAGCTTCCATTACGCCTCCTTATTATTAGAGGCTATTTGGTTATTGAAGGAGAAACAAATGATTAAAAATAAATACCTTATTTCTATTTTTAAATAAAATAAAAATAACAAATTCAAATCTTTTAAATGTTTTATTTGATATACTGAAACATATCGATTTCATGATCTATTTTAAGAGGAGAAGCTTGATTCAATGAGCTCATTCTAAGAGAAAAACTTGACTCTGTAAACTCATTTTGAAAAGTATATTTGAGCTTATTGTTTACGTTCCTGATAGTCTTAGACAACTTATCTAAGCCAATCTTTCATTGAAAATTTTTATAAGACCTCATATATATATAGCTCGATAATTTATAATAATTAAATATATATTATTTTTAACATAATACAACTCAAAATATAAAAATAATAAAATTATTCTTTAACCTTTTTTTCCATAAAAAACAAGATTAATAGATAATAATTAATAGTTTACAATTTTTTTTATTATTAACACTTTTCAGTATATATTTTTTCAAAACCTATTTAAAAAAATATATCTATACTACAAAATTATTTATTTAAACATTTAAAAGTTCGAACACTCATTAAAGAAAACTTTTTATAAGTATTAATTACCGTGTTTTTCATATGAAGTCACAAGATCCTAAAAGAATGAATTAAATAATTAAACTAAAAAATAATTTATTTTTCAACACATAAAACTTTTTTCCAAACATTTTAGAATTTAGAATCATTATAAAGATTAAAAAAAACTGTCTAAAAAGGGGGCTTCTGTTTTGTAATCTTTTTAGTTGTTTAGTAACGGGGGACTACCTCCTCCTAACTTAAAGTCTACAGCATTGGTATTGAAATAATCTAAACTATAGGGGCTAAAAGTAAATGTTACTAAGTTTACAGGACCCAAATATAATCTACCCTCATTCACTCTTTTAAGGTCAATACCGTCATTTGAAAAACAGACACTCACAATATCACGTCCGTTGTCTCTCTCTCACCCTCTCTTTGTCGCCGGACCTGAGGTTTCTGTCACCGGTACCGGCGGGTTAAAAGAGTTTTTTTTTTCTTTCTGAATTACCGAAATGGAGAAACTCTAGGGTTTTTCAAACAACAGTTTGTCTCATTCTCGACAAGAAGGGATGTCTCGGCAAACGACATCATCTCATTTTCATAAATCGAAGACTCTCGATAACAAATATGTGAGTAGTCCATGATTCTTATAATCCTTACTGGCCATGCCATATTAATGTATGCTATGGCTTTAATTTTATGCTTGGTTGCTGAGAAAATCAAGGTTGAAAAGAAAATTTCACGATTTTATTTTTTCTTTTAGTGTTTTTAATGGTGTATTTCTAGTGTATGACTTGAGATTTAGTAGATAAGGAAATCATTTGGAATTTAAATAAAATCGAGAATTTAATTTGTACTCAGTTAATTTTAGTCTTTCCTTTTCTTTTTCTTATTTTTTAGTGTTTTTTATTTTTATTTTGATTGATTTTGTTTCCTGATTGTCTCTTAACTAATTGGCTTTAGTCAATATCGATTTAAGTGCAAATGCATGATTTTTAAGGACTCTTTTTTTTTTTTTTGGTGTAGATGCTTGGAGATGAGATTGGAAAAGGAGCGTATGCTCGGGTCTTTAAAGGGTTGGATTTGGAGAATGGAGATTTTGTTGCGATCAAACAAGTTTCATTGGAGAATATCGCTCAAGAGGATCTTAATATCATCATGGTTTGTTTCTAAGTTTCTCTTAAAGATGTGTGCACGTGTGGGCACAACTCTTTTAGTCTTGAAATGTTGCTAGCTAATTAAAGATGATGAAGTGAACTATTATAAAAAAGATTTCATGCTACCGTCTTAAGTTCATTAGGTTTGTTGATCATGATCACTATCCCAACCCATGAAAAGCCAGAAATTTTATCACGGACTTGCTTTGGGAAAAGCCAACTCATTTTCTGGGGTTGTTTAAGGGTTGACCAAGTTAAATTAAGTATTTGAAGCATTGACTACTGGCATCTTACCAAAATGGTTTTGTAGTGGTACGGTTATAGTCTTTTCCCTATCAATTCTATTCCTTATGTGGACTTCCTTTTAGCACTTGTGTCTGCTGAAGGCTCACTCATGATATATTCATTATACTTGGAAAATGATAACAATCAGTTAGGTTCCTGATATTTCCCTGCTATAATTGGTCCTTAACCAGGTTTGGGTAGTCTTTGACATCACAACTTTTTAATTGGCAACCTATATCTCATTGGTTGTAAGGGCAGGTGATGGGTGCTAAAATATAAGAATTGTTGCTTTTATGCTTCTTTATCTGGTTTTTTCTATAATTTTTCAGTCTCTACCTTGTAAGTTTCGCTAACAGCTTGGTCTGTTTCTTTTGGGTACAATTCTTCCATGTAATGTGTTGATGCTTCAGCAAGAGATTGATTTACTGAAGGTAGAATTTGTTCTGCACTGCCTTATTTGCTCTCTGATTTCATCTCTCTTTTGCTGTACTTGAACTGTGCTTTTGTGGACTTCAGAATTCATTTAAGAAAGCATATTTACTGCATATTAAGGCTCTGGGATGACCTTTAAATAAATACTGTCTAGTCATTTGCTGAAAGTATTATGGTATCGATGATTATGGACACTACCATCCATCCCTCCCAAAATCTCGCTCCCTTCATCATCTATCGGAAGTTTTATTCCCAGTAAACTGTGTGCCTTCTTCCTAATTACATTGTTTTGAATGATTATATGGTTTACTTCTCCATATCTTGTATAACAAGCTATTCTTCCATGCAATGATAAAGATCTTAGCCGCTACCAAATATAAATGGGTGCATTTTAGTTTAAGGGTGGATGAGCAAGATTGCCTTTTCTATCCCTGTCACCCAAGTTGCAAACCCAAAGGAACTTCTTGGGCAGGACAGTAGCTGTCTAATGTCCTTTATATATCTTTGCCATCATTAATTTCTAGCATTGGAGGCCCTTTGGGCATTCGTACTTCTTAAATTAGACATTATGAGTTTCCTCTGGAATGATGCATATTCTATTTTGAACGTACTACTTCCATTGCAGAATTTGAACCATAAAAACATTGTGAAATATCTTGGATCATTGAAGACAAAGTCTCATCTCCACATAATCCTTGAGTAAGTGAGCTCAAACATTTTCTGCTAACTGAATAATCAGGTTCCAAGTAAACTCTGGATTTTTATGTTTTAATTTCCATAATGTTGTTGATGTAGGTATGTGGAGAATGGCTCGCTTGCAAATATTATCAAGCCAAATAAATTTGGGCCTTTTCCAGAGTCTTTGGTGGTTGTTTACATTGCCCAGGTTTTGCTCGTCTCTTCCAGTTATTTGCTTCTTTCTGAATTAATCTTTTCTAATTTATGCTTATAAAATTATTTTGACGGCAGGTTCTGGAAGGATTAGTTTATTTGCACGAACAGGGTGTTATCCATCGAGATATCAAGGGTGCAAACATATTGACGACCAAAGAGGTAATTGTACTGTTTATGGTGTTTAAGTAACACATTTAGATACGAGGACCCTATAATTACTCTAATTTCAAATACACTAGGAAGCTCAATCCAAAATTGAATGATGTTATATTGGTACTCATATATTGTGCCTTTCTGTAAATTCAGAGATGCAGTGTATCATTGCTTTATAATGTCAAGTCATGGGATGTTGCATGCTTTTCATTGAGGGAAATTAACATATAGTCGTTGATGTGACTGTTTATGGTAATCCTTTTTTTTTAAATTTTTTTTAAGAGGTTTCATTTTTATTCTTATACCACTGCTTTCCATAATAATGAAGATTGAAGAGAGCTTAGGAGTGTATTTGACTATTTCGTATGTAAATGGATGTCTTGTGACATCATCGTGTTCTTTCACTCATGTTTTGTATTTGAAGATTTGAATTTCTTTTTACTTGTCCTGTACTTCTCATACATCTTTTACAGTGGTGTCTTTGAAGCAGTTACTTGACCTAATTTATCATTTCAGGGTCTTGTGAAACTTGCTGATTTTGGTGTTGCAACAAAATTAACTGAAGCTGATGTTAATACTCATTCGGTTGTTGGAACGCCATATTGGATGGCCCCAGAGGTACTCATTTCTTGCCTGCTTTCATTAGCCACATGTTTTTCCTGTTTGTTCTAATCCATTATGTGCAAAATCATGGTTGGAAATGAGTATTCATATGATGTAGCTGTTGAGGTATTGGAGGGCTTGTTCATGTGAAACTTGTTTATTTGTCAGGTTATTGAAATGTCAGGGGTTTGTGCTGCTTCTGACATCTGGAGTGTTGGCTGCACTGTGATTGAACTCCTTACATGTGCGCCACCTTACTATGATTTGCAGCCAATGCCAGCTCTTTTTCGTATTGTTCAGGTTCAATCAGCTGTATTTCTTTGTACTCTTAGTTTCTTCAGACGAGCTAGTTTCCTGTTAACCTTTTTGGTTCACTTCGCCTCTTATCTTTTCTTCTACAACTTTTTAATAGTTGATGCTATCTCATGTTTCTTATTTAGATTTTGCTTGGGGTTGTTATTATTTAGAATGCAAACCTCCTTTGATGTTAGAAGTGCTTTTATTATTTCTTTTGAGGTAGTTGAATATATGCGGAGAATGGTTTGATGATTTACTGCATTATAATGACAAAGTTCTCTTTCTCTCTCAGGATGATCATCCTCCGATACCTGATAGCTTATCTCCTGACATTACAGACTTTCTCCGCCAGTGCTTCAAGAAGGTACATTGCTCACATTAAGTCCTCTAGCTTGATCAGTTTTGCAGCTCTTCAGTTGCCTAATTCCTAGCTTGCTAATTTCATATGTAGACTCATGTTTTGCTCAGTTTCCAATTTTTAAGTTTTGAAAGAAGTTCTTGGCATACTAATTTGGGCCTGCCATTGACCTAGCCCAGAATTAAAAAGGGATGGAATTACTACTTCCCATCCATAGGCTAACTCCCTTCCAAAGTCCTAATGTTAGAAAGGGATCCCTAGAAAGAAGCACAATGACTAGGAAGGCAGTATAGCAATTTCTTGGATTCCCACTTTAGTTCACTCCAACCAACTCCGGCTTGCCTAATTTTAGTTTCAGACCTGATTCAGTTTTGCCTTATCATTTTCTAGAGCTTTCAGCTTTGTAATTATTATTCTGTTGGTCGACCCTGAAATAAGTTTTCATTTTCATTTGTTTTTTTGTTTTCAGATTCTGTTCATTTATTAATGAAAGGAGATATTTGGTTGCATATTTCAGGATGCAACACAGCGGCCTGATGCAAAGACACTGCTTTCTCATCCTTGGATATTAAATTCTAGACGTGCTTTGAACTCTTTCCGTCATAGTGGATCAATAAGGTTGGATTTTATCTTCTCACTTGTTTTTGCCCACCTGTTGTTTAGGGGTCATAAATATTTCTTGTCTTACCAGTTTTATAGTTCTGCATATCACTCTCTGAGCCAAGGACAAGGTAGTTTATATGGTTCGCTTTAAACCCCAAGCCTGTTTGTGAGACCATATGTACCTTATCAAATATTCAATTTGAGCATTGGAATAAACCAGTAGTTCGCGCTAGCCACCTTCTCTGCTGTGGTTTTTGGGAACTGGCATCCAGTATTTTGTATGCCTTCATAACTAAACATTTGTCATGTCACCATAAATCAAATTATTGTTCTTTGTTTGCAACTAGGTGACTTCCTTCCATGGTGTCAATGTTGTATCTCACCGCAAGCATGCTTGCTTTTTCTTTTTTGTAGAAGCATACAGGAAGATGTTTCAGCAGATGCAGAAATTTTAACTGGAGATAACCAGAGCACTGTTCAAATCAGTTCTGTTGATAGAACAAAAGCATCTGTTGCTGTCTTCAAAGCTGTGAGAATCATGTGACCCTAAGCATTGTGATAATTATTAACTTGGGAACTCTTCTCGATATCCTTAGCAGAGGAAGAAAATAATTTTGCTTGGAAAATGATTCACAATTTGATACTTGATTTTCCATGGCAAAGTTCCAATGACACTACATTCTCCTTTGGTTTTCAGGGCTCTAGGAAAGAATCATTGCCAGATTCTGAGGATGTGAGTAAGTCTGATAAGAACACTTCTTCAGATGGTGATGTAGTTGAGGAAAGAATTGATAAATTAGAAGATGATCTCCATTCAGATCAAGTCCCAACCCTAGCTATTCATGAAAACTCATCTCTAAAAACTAGTCCTGGCAGACTACCTACAAATAAAGTAGCTGCTGCTTCTCCTTTGCTTCATGGATCGATGCCTTTGCATTACCAGGATGAGATTCTGACTATTGATGACTTGGAATCTCCCAATGCAAGAGGAAAAAACATAGAAAGAAGGAATGGAGGAAAAACAAGTTCTGCTTGTGTTGAGAATGGATCATTTGGTTTTGCAACAAGAAATCAAGATAATGGGCTTCGAAAGGTAACTAATTTCTGTTGCTTTCTTGGCTATTGGTAATGGACACATTTATTCATTTATGTTATCTCTCTCTCTCTTCCCAAAGGCTCACATGGTTTGTTGTGCACGCTGCATTATTTCACCATGAACAGATAATTCTTGACATGATTAGAATGACACACAAAGTAGAGAAAGAGACAGATGTGGTGTTCACCCTATCATTCATTTTTTCATTTGGCCTTCCGATTTAATTTTATCTTCGATGTTTTGCATGACATGTCTTGTATTCAGAGTCCAACTTTTTTCAAGTAGACTATTTCTTTTTGTGAAGAAAGAGAAATAAAATATGAAAATGAACTTGAAAGAACATGAAACTGGGGCAACATGTTAACTAAATATACTCAATAATGCCTAGATCTAGCTATGTAGGTTTCTTGAGCAGTTCAATAATTTCATGTAATTTTGAGGATTTCAGCTGGTTCTGCTTTCATTGCTTGAAGTAAAACAAGGTGATGACTTTTGGTGGAGCAACTAAGCTGCACCACAATGATTGAGAGGAACTGCACTAATTGCAACTCATGGCTTTTGGACATGGCCAAAACAGAATTCTTGATTGCCCATCCCTCATATCACCATACAGTTGAAAAAACATGGTTGATTAAATTTTAGCTTTCAGCCTTTACATGAACTTTACCTTTTGGATTTCCATGATATCTGGTTCTTTTATGCCCTCTGGCCCTTTCTTGTGATAACAGATCTTCTGTTTTGGGTTATGTTACATCTGCTTCTGTCTATTCATATTGTGTGTTAGATAATGTGCTTGATAGTTTTTTTCTACTTAAAGGGCATCAAATTGATGCTTTTGGATGGTTATGATATGAACATGCATTTTCTACCCAAAAGTACATACAAAAGCACCTAAATCCTATACCAAATGAGCTCTTTGTGTTTCCACTAGTCATGTATTCGTAATTTCTTAAAAAAGTGTGATAATTCCTCTTTTAACATTATATGTATGCCTTATTTTGTAGCCTGTCTCTTCTTAGTGTGTGGGCAGTGTACCTCTCTGTGCCACCATGTGGCCTTGCATGTTATAGTTTATCATATTTGTTGTGCAATATTTTAGTTGTAGCCAGGTATATTTGAGTGTGGTTTTCTGTTGTCCCATTTTGTTTTCGTTTTGGTGTTAAAAAATGGTGGCTTGTCCTGAGTTTGAATTCAGGTTTCCTTGGGAGCTTGAACATTGACATAATCTACATCTTACTCTCCTCCTCACTCCTCTCACCCTCTTTCTTGTTTCCCTGCTTAGATACAAAAATTGTTTTATCTTACGCTTCTGTATAACTGGGACATTGAAGGCTGTGAAGACATCAATGACCTCAGGAGGAAACGAACTTAGTAAATTTAGTGACACTCCAAGAGATGCTTCACTGGATGATTTATTTCACCCCCTTGATAAAAATCCTGAGGATCGGGCAGCTGAAGCTTCGACATCTACCTCAGCATCACATATGAACCAAGGGAATGCAATCATGGCTGATGCAGGGAAAAATGACCTGGCTGCAATTTTGAGAGCGACTATTGCTCAAAAACAAATGGAAAGTGAAACAGGACAAACTAATGGTGGTGGTGATTTGTTTCGCCTAATGATGGGTGTTCTGAAGGATGGCGTGATTGATATTGATGGTTTGGTATGTTTTAAGTGCTCAATTTGTTTGTTATTCAGTTAGTTTAATAATTCCTGACAGCATATGCTTTTCTTGGCAGGATTTTGGAGAAAAACTGCCTGCAGAAAATCTCTTTCCTCTACAGGTAATCAAATGTATTAGCATTTTAAGCAATTCCTTGATTTGAACTACAGTGAAATTGTAATTCAGACTTGTTTCAAGTGTTTATATTGATGAACAGAAGACGTGAGCTCGTTACCTGCTTCTTTTTATTGTTTGGATTGTGGGTGATGTCTGTTAAAGATGGGTATTTTAAAATATGAAGCTGCCCCAGTCTACTGTAGTTCTTCAAGTTATGTAATAATCTTAAATGGCTGTCCTTCTTGCAGTTATTTATTTTTCCTTTTTTGATTATTTGAGAATCTGATAGTATTTTAATATCCAATGGAGAAGAAAACATCCTGTTATATGAACTTGTAATCTAATGATTGATAAACTGGCTCCAATCTCTAAAATTCTCTTTCATGTAATGGTTTGACCATCCTGATGATTTAGTGACATTGTGAAGCCATTTGTCACAAACCTTTGCAAATTTAATCTTTAGATAATTTTGCTCATCAATTCCTGTTGTCTAATCATAGTGGATTATTAAAATAAAAATGACATTAATATTCGTTCTAGCATACTCATTGATTTTTTACACCATGGATTTGTTGTAATGGTTATTGTTTTTGCTTGGTAGGCTGTTGAGTTTGGCAGGTTAGTTGGGTCATTAAGACCTGAGAAATCAGAAGATGTGATTACGTCTTCATGCCAGAAACTTATTAGCATCTTTCACCAGCGCCCCGAGCAGAAAATTGTTTTTATAACCCAGCATGGTTTACTTCCTCTAATGGAATTACTTGAAGTTCCTAAACCTCGTGTAAGCCAGATAGCTATGCATTTCATTTTGCTGCTGCTGCTTGCTTTGAGCGTTGCAGCTTATAATACAAGAGAAAATTGTTTCCAATATTTCAGGTTATATGCTCTATCCTTCAACTTATAAATCAGATTGTGAAAGATAATACAGATTTCCAGGAAAATGCTTGTCTTGTTGGCTTGGTAAGTGAAGTATATCTCTGAGATTTTGTGTTCTCTTGTCTGAAGTAATTTGCTCAAGTTTGGAGTTACTGCAGGCAAGCATTCAGTATTACTTGTGAATGGATTTGTCCATTCCATCCTTAATTGGGCCTTACACTATGTTTTTACTTTTCTACACTAACCCTTCTTCCAGAAATGCTTGGGTTAGAATATTACTTTCATCAATGTTTTTTTTTTTTTTTGCTAATGTTATGTGCCAGATCCCTGTGGTTACGAGTTTTGCAGGACCTGATCGCCCTCGTGAAGTTCGCATGGAAGCAGCTTATTTCTTGCAGCAGCTATGCCAGTCAAGGTGGAGATTTTCTCTTTCCATAATCCTCTTGCATTGATTTGTTAAACAAGAAAGGGGTTAGGATTGACATTGTTGGCTTTCTTGTCCAGCTCCTTGACATTGCAAATGTTCATTGCTTGCCGAGGAATACCTGTCCTGGTGGGTTTTCTAGAGGCTGATTATGCGAAGCACAGGTGTGTAATTTCTTTCTGGTGTGAGTTGAAAAATTATGTTTTGTAAGGCCAGGTTTTTTTTTCCTTTAAAGATAAAAGAATTAGTATTTGCTTGGAAGTTTGGAATGGTGCTTTTGCATGCAGAAAGATAGGCAGTTTGGCTGCATGGTATGGATTTTATGTGACAATGCATGAGTATGGAGCTGGTGAATTTCATTAGAATATATCTCTTAGCTATGTTTTATTCAAGCCCCTCCTCTTGTATCAGACCCAGCCTTAGAATAGAAGCACCGACTATTCTCTAATAAGCATTTTCCCAAGAAAGGCTTGATTTGTGCTGCTCAATATCACATTCTAAATAATTATTGTCTTTGAAATCATATCTGGTCTCTGATTAGTAGACAAAGATGACACTGTACAAAAACTCTACAACTGACCGCACAAATTTCCAAATGCATATGTTTTTGTCATGCCAATTTTTGTAGCGTGCTTGTTAGTCGACACATAATTTCCTTTGAGTAGTCTTCACATCATCTTATAAATACACTGATTCAGAACTTTGCATCCAGGGATATGGTTCACCTAGCTATCGATGGTATCTGGCAGGTCTTTAAGCTTCAGAGATCAACCCCAAGAAATGATTTCTGTCGCATAGCTGCAAAAAATGGAATACTGCTCAGACTTATCAACACGCTTTATAGCTTGAATGAGGCAACTAGGCTAGCTTCAATATCTGTGGGAACCGGATTTCAACTAGATGGTTTATCTCAACGACCACGATCTGGTCCCTTGGATTCCAATCATCCTATTTTCATTCAGAGCGAGCCAGCTCTTTCTGCATCTGATCAACCTGATGTCTTTAAAGTTAGACATGGAATGATTGATCATTCCTTGCCTTTTGGTACACAAGAACCATCACGTGCTTCAACTTCACATTCCCAAAGGTTGGATGCCATTCAACCAGATGCCAGATTTTTTGGGGACACAGATGGACCTCAGGCTAGCAATGAAACAATCGAAGCTATAGCTGCTTCCAAGTTGTCAGATCCAGCAGCTTTAGGAAAAGCTCCAAACATGGCCACCAAAGAACCTTCTGGTACTGTTTCTAAAGAGCGAGATAACTTGGACCGGTGGAAAAGTGATCCATCTCGCCCAGAAATTGACCTTAGGCAGCAGCGAGCCACTGGTTCCACACAAAGGACATCTACTGACAGGCCTCCAAAGCTGATAGAAAGTGCATCAAATGGTCTTACGTCTATGATATCTGCCCAGCCAGAGCAAGTTCATCCTCTTCTAAGCTTGTTGGAGAAGGAACCCCCCTCTAGGCATTTCTCTGGTCAGTTGGAGTATGCACGTCACCTCTCAGGGTTAGAGAGACATGAAAGCATACTGCCTTTATTGCATGCATCTGAGAAGAAAACAAATGGTGGATTAGACTTTCTGATGGCAGAGTTCGCAGGTAAGTGGTTTTGTTCATCTCTCTCCCCTTCTCTTCAACATTTGAATTGTTCAAAATGACTTCATGTTATTTGAAGTTGTAATGGCATGTGGCTCTTATCTCCATTCACTGTTGTTGGTAGTAACAACACAAATTTTGAAGTCTATTTTAGGGATTTTAAGTGATAATCTCTTCCCGTTTCTCGCCTGCAGAATAATTTGAATTTCCAGCAATATTATTGTGGAGCTGCCACTATATGAATTTCCATTGAGGAACACTTATATTAGTAACTTCTCTCCTTATGGTTGCAGAGGTATCTGGGCGTGGAAGAGAGAATGGAAATCTAGACTCCATTCCTAGAATTTCACACAAGATAGTGAGTAAGAAGGTTGGATCTCTTGCACCTAATGAAGGCGCTGCTTCCACATCTGGTATTGCATCTCAAACAGCATCTGGTGTACTGTCTGGTTCCGGTGTTCTAAATGCTAGACCTGGGAGTGCAACATCATCTGGGTTACTTTCCCAGATGGTATCAACTATGAATGCAGAGGTTGCAAGGGAATACCTGGAGAAAGTGGCAGACCTTCTGCTGGAGTTTTCGCAAGCTGATACAACTGTAAAATCCTATATGTGTAGCCAAAGCTTGCTTAGTCGTCTTTTTCAGATGTTCAACAGAATTGAGCCCCTTATTCTTTTGAAGGTGCATAAGAGAGTGCTCTACCAGCTTCAAGCTTAAACTTGTTGGAGTGGTTTTTTTATGCTGTCTCACTTTGCTGCTCTTTATTGATATCCAGATACTTGAGTGTATCAATAACCTGTCAACTGACCCGAACTGCTTAGAGCATCTTCAGCGTGCAGATGCAATTAAATACCTGATCCCAAATCTTGAACTCAAAGATGGGCCTCTTGTAGATCAAATTCATAGTGAGGTTGGCCTTCCCAACTTTCTCGCTATAATCTAAGCATTTTGTGACTATGCTACAAGTGCTTTTTACTATATCCTTTTGATTTACTACTTGAACCTTTCCTTATCTGCTGTTCCATTTTAGTTTTGTTTGTACTTCTATTTTACTTCTGCACTTTTTGACATTTTGATAGTAGTCTTCTTCTCTTGATGGTATATATTCTTTCACTAAATTACTGGTAAGAAATTCTCTAGGTTCTTGGATCATTTCTTTCTAAACCTGTTCCTGACATTGCCATTCTTTTGTGGGTGTAGTCAACTAGAGATTGAGTGTTAGGGAGCCCATTTCCAAAGCTTGTAGTAGGTTGCATCACAGCGATACTTTCATTCTATGCTTGCTAAAAGTATCATGTTGCAAGTTCTTGTCTTTATGAAGAAAGGAACTGGCAGGTGCACTGAATGAAAGCTTTCATTCTATGCTTGCTAAAAGTATCATGTTGCACGTTCTTGTCTTTCTCTATGAAGAAAGGAACTGGCAGGTGCACTGAATGAAAGCTTTCATTCTATGGTAACCAAAAGTATCACTTATCAAAATCTTGCCTGTATCTTAAATTTGGGAACAGTGTGGGTGTGTACATGTGAAATGTAAACTTAAATTTGTGTCAAAATTTGCTTAGATCATCTTTATCTCTTGTTATCTAGGTTTCATTGATAAATTGGTCTGGATTGTTTATGTTGTACAAGTTCTTTAGCAGTGGATTTAATTAGGTACAAGATTTTTAATTATTGTGAGCATCCTATTTCTAACAATTCTTTTTCTGAATTTTATAACTTGAAGGTCCTCAATGCACTTTTTAACCTCTGCAAGATAAATAAGAGGAGGCAGGAACAAGCTGCTGAAAATGGAATCATTCCACACTTGATGAATTTTATTATGTCAGATTCTCCTTTAAAACCACATGCATTACCTCTACTGTGTGACATGGCTCATGCATCACGTAATTCAAGAGAGCAATTGAGGGCTCATGGTGGATTGGATGTATACTTGAGCCTGCTGGATGATACAGTTTGGTCAGTGACAGCATTGGACTCTATTGCTGTTTGCTTGGCTCATGACAATGACAATCGTAAAGTGGAGCAAGCATTGCTAAAAAAGGACGCAGTTCAGAAATTAGTGAAGTTTTTCCAATGCTGCCCGGAACAACAATTTGTGCACATATTGGAGCCATTCTTGAAAATTATAACGTATGAATTTTCATTCTTTCTATTCATGTCTTAATTGACAATTCTGTACTCCTAAGTTCAACTCACAAATGTTAACCTATTGATCTATTAAATTGTGAAAAATGAACTACGAATGAAAAACTGGAATGCTGCAGATCCTTTGGAGTGTGTACTGCTCAAATCATCAGCATTTTGGCAGCATTTCATTTGTATTTATTGAATGCAGGAAATCATCTCGGATAAATACGACGTTAGCTGTTAATGGCTTGACACCTCTGCTCATTGGGAAACTGGATCATCAGGATGCCATTGCTCGTCTTAATCTGCTTAAACTAATAAAGGTGAAACCGCTCTCGCTTATGTCTTTGTAAATATTTATTTGCGTGTGAGTCATACTGTGCTTGATGAGATGGATGGAGTCAATTTACCAAACCCAGAAAAGAAGATCATCATTTGGTTGTGGTTCCAATAAGTGGGTTCTTTGATACTAGGATTAGAGGTAGCCCTGTGTGTGTTTTTCATATTTTAGTGGCGACCATCAAGATTTGAACATCACACTTGTGGTTAAAAGCACTGGGCTTTTACCACTGCACAAAAGAATAACCTCTAACATGTAGATCAATGTTGCTTGAATTGTTGATTTTGCTGTTGCTATGGCTCTTCTCTTGCTAGGTAGACACATTGTTTATCTCACTTAGATTTGTTTAAGAAGTGGTTGTTAATGTATACCCACGGCTGGCTCACTTCCAGTTCATAAACCCTCCATTTTCCACAGGTATTCTTTTGGATTACTAGCACGTTGTTGGTAGAAATTCAATGATTAGCACGTTGATGGTCAAAACACCTCGTTTTAAATCACTTTTGTCTCTCCTCTCTCACCATGTGTGATAGTTATGCTTTTCTTCCCATCTCTGTCACCTAGTAGGTGTTTTGTTTGTAATTTTTATAGGAAATCCCAATTAAAAGTGTGATATAAAAATTTATGGCTAGCGAGAATGATGCCTGAGGTATTTTATTGAAGACCCTATAGCTTACCCTTTTTTCATGTAACTTCTCTTTTCGATTTGCTCCTCACTTTATTCATTCTATCATCTGTTTTTGTGCTGAAAGCTGCATCTGAAAGCAGGAGTTTGCTTGTTTGATCATATTAATTGCTCACTGAAATTTGTTGTGTCAGTCTGTGTATGAGCACCACCCCCGTCCAAAGCAGTTGATCGTGGAGAATGATTTGCCCCAAAAACTCCAGAACTTGATCGAGGAACGGAGGGATGGGCAAAGCTCCGGAGGCCAAGTGCTAGTTAAACAAATGGCTACTTCGCTACTTAAAGCACTTCATATAAATACCGTTCTGTAAATTCGTGTCTCAGCTTCTCCTCCTCCAAATGTACATGATTTTTTAGGATTTTTTTTTTGTTAGGGTTTTCTTCCCCTTGAAATATGGTTTGCTTGTGTATATTTCTTTGCATTGAGTCTTATGCTCCGTTTGTTTTTGCAGTTTGCAGTTGAATCCGTGTTTTGCATTAACCACGTGTTAATCCTGTTTGGTTACCAGTGCTTATCATGTGATTTTGTATGGGTTAACCAAAAATGTTTTTAGATCTTAGATAAAAAAAAAAGTTGCAATTTATAGCTGTCATTTCTTCACCCTCATTATTGTTCTTCATCCTACGGTTTCGTTTTCGGGAGATAAATGGTGTTTTTTTTTTTTTAATAATGGCATTTTCAATTATAATCAGTTACTGTTTCCTAATTTGGAGAAAGGCTTTCGGTCTCTGTAATAATTTTCTGTGGAATAGTTTGACTTGTTAAGTGAAGGCTCTGTCTTGCAGAAACGCTTCGGGTCCTCCCTGGACTTGCTTTTATGATTTTCACTCCATGGTCGGGCTGCTACAAGGGGTTATGAGTGAGTGCTGCTTTTAATTCCGAACCTGTTATAAGTTCCAACAAACAATTTAAGTTTGAATTAATTAATTAAAATTTAATAATTAATTATAAGAGAAAAAACTAAAAACATAATGAGTTTTAAATAATAAAACACTCAGTTGTAATAAAGCATAAGCTGAGTCGATTATAGATAGCAACCATCAGCATCTTGACATTTACTATTAGAGTGAGATGAGTCAAGCTCGGTTGCTACTCAAGCATTCGGTTATGAATTGAATGAGCGTGTATTATAAAACCCTTTGCCTTCTGTTGACACCACTCTTTGATGTAGCAGGAGGTGAGTGTTGGGTTATACAAATAGGGGGTACAATCCCCCGCTCAAAATGGATTATTTAGGTAACTTTTAATTAGTAATCTTTTCCATTAAATTTGATGAAGTATCTAAGAACTTTCTTTAAATTTCTCTACAACTTAGTTTTGTAATCTTAAGTATGGAAGCCTTAGCGCGTCACTTACTTGAAAGAATCAAATATCACCTGCATCGTGTACCAATATCTCTAACATCTAGCTGAAGAACTCTACCCAGAAACACATGCAAGTAGCCTAAAGCCTAATCTAGAATACATCAGTAGCTTTCACGGGCAAAGCCACGAGAAACTAAGCATGAGGTCCAAAGAGATGGAGTTATCCAATTGTGATGGAGTGCAGCACGATCCACAAGAATCCAAATCTTAATTTCCAGTCCATCGAGGAGTAAATAACTTAACTGAGCTTAATCCCAACAAATATTTGTTTTATCGACAGCCTAAAACATATGTTCCCCCATCTCAATAAGCCAACTGTACAAAATTGAAGAAAACTAGAACAGAAACCTGTCATAGGCTGAGACAATTCTACATCCCTTGTAACTGTCAAGCAAGGCATTTCAAAGTTCACGGTCAGGCGGTAGCCCTCCTCAGAGTGGATTCCTCGTATTTGGGATCTCACCTTTTTTGAGGATGGAGAGAGCATATTCAGCAGTGTCGAAAAGGTCTACAATATTATGTACTGATGTCTCCTCAGATCCCAGCATAAAGATCGCACGAACTTCAGCCTTCTTAGCCAGTCTTTCTGCTAAATTAAGAGGCAAACTTGGCGAGTTAAGACTTCGCAGTATCTGACGATAAAGAGATATAACACGTCCTCTGTTCCTTGCCAAATCCTCTGCAGTCGCCCATATCAAACCTTTTGCCATCCGCCCAGTTCTTCAGTTATCAAGCTACGAAACAAAGCAACCCCACTTAGTTATGTCATACTGTAAGAATAAAAACTGGATTAACTATGACATTGAACTACAGCGCTACCCCCTTTCATTACTTTAGACAACCACCCGTCTTTAAAACTAGTAACTGTCACTTTGATTTTACTAAGAAAATTAAATCTTTAATAATTTTTTGTTTAAAGCTCATGGTAAGGTAAAGTCCCAACAAAACGTATACTCGAAAGAAAGGAAAAGAAGCCAATCCACGCACTGATCAAGCAAAAAGAGAGCATTCGAAAGAAGGAAAAGAAGCCCATCCACGCACTGATAAGCAAAAAGAGAGCATCCTCACTCGATGATCATACACTACAAAATAAAATAAAAAATAAAAAATTGCAGTAACCTGCAAATAGTTTCATCCTTTTCCATGCTACAGCCGAGAACCCATCTCTACAAACTAAAATTTAGATCTCAACAAATCATTAAACAATTCCATCTTTGCTCATTTTATTGTTTAGAAGTAACCCAGCTTCTCGTGCCAAACTCCACCATAAGACACCTTACGAGAAGGAAAACTAAGCAAGTAAAGGCACACAAACCTCAAGAAAAGGCCTAAAACATAAGATTAACACAAAGAAGAAGGAGAAATGAATAAAGGAAATCACATATGCGCGCTCGCGTCATTGTTGATAAAAGAAACAAAGGAGTTGCCCGGCCCTTGACAGACCCAAGTGAAAATCCCAAATGTTAAACAAGAGACGGGTTTCTCAATTTTTAGACAGTAACCTTCTTTCTGGGTTTAACGATCGATCTAGGTTATTATTATTATTATTATTCCCCAAAAAAAAAAAGTTTCGATCTTGAATTAGTTAAGGTCGGCCAAAGAAATAAATAGAATAAAAGAGAGATTTTTATTTCTTCTTGAAGAGAGAGACTTACAGCGAGGAAGCGAGAAAAAGCAGAAGAGGAGGGGGAGGAATCTCTGAGCTTTGAGTTTGTGTGTGTGAGAGAGAAGGCGACCTCTGGATAAAAGTGAGGGCGTGTGTCCGTGTTTTATTTTTATTAACAGTGATTTTTGGATGGGGCCGTGGAGCTGGACTTCTCTCTAGCTTGGAACCTTTGTGATTTCCTTTCCCTCAACAAAAGCACCATGTTCTTGATTTATGAAAGCAAAAGTATCTAATGAAATTTAATCATAAAGCATCTCATGTATCATTATCGCGAGAGGGGAGATGGGTTGTAAAATTCCACCCACCTTCATTAGTTTAAGCATCCTGATGGGCCAGACTCACAATGAGCAGACGTGTCAAGCCATTAACGGCTAACGTCGTATTTATCCCAGATGATTTCCCGCCTTCACTAAATACAAATGAAATGCCGATGATTTCAGCAGCACGCATCCCAAAGGAATTTAATAGATGAATAGGTTGTCCTTTGTGAGTATAAACTCAAGAGCACAGCCTATATTGTTAATTAAGAAATGAAAATGATTATAATTTTCAAGAATGGCTCCAATATGTGCGCAAATTGTCGTTCTGGGCAGCATTGGAAAAACTTCACTATGAACTGCATCCTTTTTTAGCAATGCTTGTCACTGTCCAAACCGTATGATCGATCAGGTTCATGTATACATCCAATCCACCATAAGCCCTCAATTGCTCTCTTCAATTACGTGATGCATGAGCTATGTGATACAATAGAGGTAATGCATGTGGTTTTAAAGGAGAATCTGACATTATAGGATTCATCGAGTGTGGAATGACTCCATTTTCAGCAGCTTGTTCCTGTCTCCTCTTACTCATCTTGCAGAGGTTAAATAGTTCATTGAGGACCTTCAAGTTATAAAATTCAGAAAAAAAAATCATGAGAACTAATCTCTTCGCGGTGATTAAATCCACTAATTAAAAAACTCGTACCTTATTAAATCCACTGATAAAGAACTTGTACAACATAAACAATCCAGACCGATTCATCAATGAAACTTAGATAACGAGTAATGAAGATGATCTCAGTAAATTTTGACACAAATTTAAGTTTACACACGGTTCCCAAGTTTAAGATACAGGCAAGATTTTTGATAAGTGACACTTTTGGTTACCATAAAATGAAAGCTTTCATTCAGTGCACCTGCCAGTTCCTTTCTTCGTAAAGAAAGACTAGAACTGCAACATGATACTTTTAGCAAGCATTGAATGAAAGTTTCGTTGTGATGCAACCTACAAGAAGCTTTGGAAATGGGCTCTCTAACACTCAATCTCTAGTTGACTACACACACAAGGAACAGGGTTTAGAAACGCGCTGAAGATTCTCTAAGCAGTTCGGGTCAGTTGACAGTGTATCAATACACTCTAGTATCTCAATATCAAAAAAGAGCAGCAAAGTGAGACAGCATAGCTTGAAGCTGGTAAAGCCGGGGGNGGGGTGTTGTGTAGGGGGGTGGGGGTTGTGGACGGATCTGAAAAAGACGACAAAGCAAGGTTTGGCCACACGTAGGATTTTACAGTTGCATCAGCAGAAGGTCTGCCACTTTCTCCAGGTATTCCCTTGCAACCTCTGCATTCATAGTTGATATCATCTGGGAAAGTAACCCAGATGATGTTGCACTCCCAGGTCTAGCATTTAGAACACCGGAACCAGACAGTACATTTGATGCTGTTTGAGATGCAATACCAGAAGTGGAAGCAGCGCCTTCATTACGTGCAAGAGATCGAACCTACTTTCTCACTGTCTCATGTGAAGTCTAGGAATGGAGTCTAGATTTCCATGCTCTTTTCCACGCCCAGATACCTCTGCAACCATAAGGAGAGAAGTTACTAATACAAGTGTTCCTCATTGGAAATTCTTATAGGAGCGGCTCCAAAATAATATTGCTGGAATTCAAATTCTTCAGCAAGCCAAGCGAAAAGGGAAGAGATTATCATATGCTCATGGAATAGCACTCGCATCTGGGGTCATGACCATTGAGAGTTCCTTTTCGGGGAGTCTCATTAGGGTTTGTATTACCAAAATTGAAAATATCATCCATTTTTCAGAGGAGAGATCGTTGGTGGTTAACAAGTAAAAGAACAAAATGAATCAACATTCAAATGAAACTCGGTTTCAATTGATCCCTCTTCCATTGTTGGGAAGCAAATGGAGTACTGGTTGAGGGATAATGGGGAAAAAATTTTCATAAGCAAGAAAAAAGAGGTTCATAAATTACTAAAGAAAAAAATAGTTCATCAACATACAATCCATCTAGAGTATAAATTCAATAAGAGAGCATCTTAATCACAATCTTATCAAACGAGTTAAAGCTAATCTAGCATTTCTTCTTGTCACACAAAACCACCCACAATTTAAACAGCACCAAGCTTTAGTGTATAAGCGCATCAAAAAGATGGGAAACCACACAACACGAATACCATCCACGGGCAAATAACACCAATCACTGTATGTCTCATATCAGATCACCGATGTTCATAGGCATTTCATCAATCTGGGTGCTGTAATACTGTTCAATATCTCTTAAAATCCTGATATCATCGCTTTTGACGAAGTTAATAGCAACACCCTGCAAACCAGCAAAACACATTTAATTGACATTAAACAATCAGCTAGCAAAGGGTAGTCATCAAAAGGCAATACGAGCAGCAGAGTTGAGCATCCACAAGGTAGAATCTCTTCAAACAAAAATCAAACGGTGTTTAGACCTAGGAAACAATAATTAGCGAAGCCTTTTCTTTGTAGAGAGTTCAGTTCATGTTATAAGGATGTTTCTCATAGCAAAAGTTTATAAACCAAACATATACCTTCCGTCCAAAACGACCAGAACGACCAATTCGATGAATGTAAAGCTCTCGATTGTTTGGAAGGTCATAGTTAATCACCAGAGAAACCTGAAGAGATAAATGCAGACAGTATGAATAAGATAAAACCATACAGCAGTTAGCCCTTTCTGAATACAAATAAATAAAACAATCTACAAATGAATGCAAGACTGACCAAAAAGAATGAATAAAAAAAAAAACCCAAATTAATCAGATTATGAAAAAGCAAGCTCACCAATGTTGCATTAACTAGAGATTTTGTAAGAATTCCCTATTATTACACAGCATTAAGATGATGCTAAAATGAATATCATTAATTCAGTGGTCAATGCAAGTTTGAAAACACATTTTACTTGTGCAGTAACAACGGAGCAAATGAAACAGTACAATTTGGTCCTTCCAACCTCAGTCAAACCATCAACCTCTAAATTAGGCAATATAAGATGATAAAGGTATAAAACTCCCGTCTTAACATCAATTCTTTTCATTTCAGGAAAGGAAAGCGTCATGTACATGAAATAACTGCACCCAATGAAGACACTATAGATGAAGAGCAAGACAGGGAACTTACCTGTTGAACATCAAGCCCCCGAGCCCAAACATCAGTAGTGATCAGTACACGAGTTTCACCAGACCGGAAATTAGACATAATTGCATCTCTCTCCTTTTGAGGCATGTCGCCATGCATTGATGAGACAGTGAAGTTAAATTCAACCATCTTGGCAGTTAGCCAATCAACCTGTCCCAAAAGGTAGAAAACTATTAAGGTTACTTTTCGACAAAAAAAATAAAAACATCATCCAAAAGCAGGCACAAAAATTGAAAACAAGGGTACAGCTAACCCATAACACAGTAAATATCTATTACTAAACTAGATAACTTTTCCTCTACTAATTTAAATAGCTTGAAAACCTAGTTTCCCTCAATTTATGTGCCTTCTTACACAATCACACATCAAATCCCAGTTTCCTTACATAGAGCAGAAAATGGTATTGGAACTATGAAGAACATCCTTTTGTCATTCTGCTTCAAGAGATGTAGTAAATAACTTCGATATTGAAATGATGGTTTCTGTAAATAAGTCTGCATCTCACTTTCTTAAGCAACTGGTTTTGTCCTAACACCTTCCGCACAGACAACATGCATACCACCAGCCAAAACTAGAACAGTCCATGTATCATTCAATGATGTGCAATCAAATGACAGTCCAATTGCTTTGTGTTGATGCTAGTATAGAATGTCTAAAACCAGCATTTTCATCGTCTTGACTTTTTCCATGATCAACTACTTTCTATTTCAAGGCAACACCACCCAAGAAGGGAATTCTCCATGGGATACTGCTATCAAAAAGGAAACTATATAGGAGAAAGCTTTACCTTTCGCTTTGTATTGCAGAAAATAACAGCTTGAGTGATGGTAAGAGTATCATAAAGGTCAGTCAGAGTCTCAAATTTCCATTCTTCTTTTTCCACAGCAACAAAAAATTGCTTGATGCCCTATCACCACAGAAACACAACAACAGGAGAAGTTCTCATCAAATACCAGCTTTGCATCCATTGCAAGTTTATATAAAGCTCACATAATTGCTTACCTCCAAAGTCAACTCATCACGTTTCACAAGAATCTTTACAGGATCTGTCATGAACTTGCTAGTAATCTCCAAAATTTCATTAGGAAGAGTAGCAGAAATCAAGACAACCTGCAATAGTAATCACAAATTAGAGCAGGGCTCATAACCAATAGCTATAAGCTTGCCTATTATGCATGAATGCACAATTAAACATAACATCAGCACAATATTACACCGACACCAGCATGAAAAAAGCTGCTTGGAATAACTAGTAACAATTAACTGATGCCCTTTCACCAATGAAAATGTTATGATCATCCCATATAGATGTACAGAATTTAATGTTTACATACAAAACACTGGGGAGAAAGATGTGAGCAGAGTTAAATTAGGATAGGCTACTGACTACTGAACTAGTTTAATAAAATTCTTTTCCTCATTTTCTTTGATAAGTTGGAGGGGTGGAGAAAGCGAGCCAAGACAAAATACCTTGACAGAAAAAAAATTTGATGGGACCAGTAGTTAGCTAACATAAAAAAATCAATATATTATAAAACTATGGAGAGAGCACAAACCTGAAGCTCGGGTGGGAGATATCTATACACGTCATAGATTTGATCCTTGAACCCTCTGCTCAACATCTCATCAGATTCATCCTGCATACAAATATTAGAACAAAATTCAGCAGTTAATCCCTCAAGGCACGGATTACCATGCTATACCTTTAAGAAGGACTGCACAAACAAATGCAAAGCAAATTGACATTTAAGGGATGAAATCATCAAACTCACAAGAACTAGTACTCTGATGGCTCTTGTGCGCAATGACCTCCTCTTGATCATGTCACAGACTCTGCCAGGAGTCCCAGAAACTACATGAACTCCATGTTCTAGTTTTCGAATATCCTCGCCCACACTTTTTCCTCCAATGCATGCATGTACTTGTATATTAATGTTTTCGCCGATTACAGTTATCACTCTCTCTGTCTGCTCTGCCAGTTCCCTTGTAGGTGACAATATCAATGCCTGGACCCTGTAAAATCAAGCCAACGTAAGCATGACAGAGACATAAACTGCAATGTCAACCTGAATTAAATCAGCCTCAAAAAGAAGAACCAGTAGTCCTCTAATGACTTGCAACAACTGCAATAAGAATATAGTTTCATGTTTTCAACTTGAACAATCTTGGAGGTTGATTTGTTTCAAGCTTAATTGCCATAAGAACAATACCAAAAACAACTTAACCACAAAAGAATTAAAAACCTTAGCGAAAATCATTGAAAAACTTCAACACATATGAACCTAACAAAAAGACATAACAAGAGAAAGGGGCAAATAAAATCATGGATTTTGCAGAATTGGGGTTCACTTGGAAACAGCAGAGCATAATCAATAACACCAAACACCCAACTTAAAGTAGAACAAAAAAAACACCTTATCCAAAAAAACAATGACATTTAACATTAAAAATAATTCATCAAAAATGACTACAGAAAAAATCCATATTAGAGAGGAAAAAAAACCCACTAATTTCTACAGTAAGGAAAAGCAAATCCTTAGCTATCAAAAATTATATCCGTTATTGCTATTCAAAATTTATCACATAAAAAATAGGGCTTGCATAATGAAACATAATCTCTGACCTTATCACCCAACACTTACTTCACCTTGTTAAAAAACTATGTGATCACAAAAATTAGGTTTCGGTGAAATCTCTGATTTTACTACACATGAAAAACGAAGTCCACAATAAAAAAAACCCGGGGAATTCAAAATTTGGTGAAAACAACAACCTTAGCAGTCTAGAAATATGTCTTTTAAAATCAGGGTTTCTGTAATAAAACCCAATTTCAAGTCCCATTGCACGTCTACGAGAAATCAAGTATTTCTACAATTAGTGTTAACAACAACCCTAATTATCTAGGAAAACAAATTAGGGCTCATCTAATCAAACACAAATTCTAACATAATTACACAAAATAACAAAACCCATATCACAAAATCTCCAATAATCAAAGCTTTAGGGGAAAAAACCACAAAAGGGAAAAATCTTACTCTCTGCTAGCAGTATCAACGAGCTGACAAACAGTAAGAGCAATCATAGAAGTCTTTCCAGTACCAGATTGAGCTTGCGCTATAACATCACGGCCTTTAATTATCGGCATTAAAGCTCTTTGTTGTATTGCTGACGGCTTTTCAAATCCATAATTATAAATCCCTCTCAATAAATCTTCTTTTAATCCCATCTCATCGAAACTTGCCACAGGTTCTACTCCCTCAGTTGTTTCAAACACCAACTTTTCATCCTCCGCCGCCGCCCTCCGCGCGCTGCGCCCCGCTGGTACTACGCTTGTTGCCATCGCCGCTGATTTCAGAGAGAGAAGAGGAGAGGAGAGGTTTTGGGCTGAAGAGAGTTGCGATTAATAGGACTATTAAAACGGTCTTTCGTTTTTTGTTATGTATATAGGGGAGAGAGTTTGTGTTCAATGACAAAAATAGGCCCATCAAGTTTGTTTCGTGTGGGCTGGATTATATATTTCTTTTACAATACGTTTGTAACCGTAATTGAATTCAGTTTACATGTATTATTATTATTATTATTATTATTTAAATTCAATTAATAATTTTTTTTATAATTTTTAAATTTAAAATAAAATAATAAAAAATATATTTTAAATAAATTTATAATTAATTTGAATTAACAACTATTTTTCTCTCGATTTAAACATCATTTTTATTACATAAATAATTTATTTTTGTTATAAAGAACCTTATATTTACTATTTATTTAGAATGACATAAAATATAAGTATTTTAAAGAATATATATATAAAATCTCATATTATTTATTTATTTATATATATTTTTTGAGAAAAATTTAAAAATATATTTGTTAAAAAAATCTTTCAATCATATTTTTTTCATTGGAATGTTGAGAAAAGAAATTCTAGAGATTTTACAAGACCTATAAACTACTTTTCTTTTGTAATCCTTGATCACCAGGGACCGATACGTAAATCTAATACAACTATTAGGTACATGGATGAATGATTTTTAACTCTAGGGATTGAATTATCACTTTTCAAACTCAAGGGATCAAAGTGATATTTGTTCATAGTTTTCAATTCTCACTAGCAACTCCGTGCGTTTTGTGTGCTACGCTGCCATTGTCAAAACCATTTCTTCTCTCCTATATTACACTTTTTTTTTTTTTTTATGAAGCTTGAAAATTCTTGCATCAAATTATACCTTAAAAATTAATGCATTGATCCTTTTAACTAGAGTTTATCAAAACCCTAGCAATTTTCACCTTTCAAACCAATATTTGCTACCAGCCATCTATTGGACCCTGGGGTCCGATTAGGGCTCTAGGGTGCTGTTGGGACGGGGGTTCTCCTCCTCCTCTCTCTGTTTGGGTTACTAACCCTTGGAATTGATCGTGCCATATGGCCTAAGCCTGGCTGGCTGGCGGGTCTAGTTAGACCTGGCTAACTGGCGGGTCCTGTTGGGCCTATTGCTAGTCTTAGTTTTTCTTCTTCCCTAGGTTAGCGTGGAATGCCTTTTACTTCTCCAGCCTCGGATGAGCTTGCTAGGCTTTGCAAATTGCAGCCCGGCAAGAGACATGTTCCGATACGAAGTACATGGAATCCGGGTCAATTAATGTTATAGGACATGGTTTGGAAGTTCGGTGAAAATTTTATTTTCTAAAAGTTTAATTTTTTTATTTAAAATTATTTTTTTATATAAATTTTCAGATTATAACATCAAAAATAATTTTTAAAAAAAATATTTTTTTAATATATTTTTAAATAAAAAATATTCTGAACTGCAACTATTACATTACTCTCAAATATTTTATTTTAAATATAAATAAAGATACTCAAATTATTTGCCTTCATGCTCAAAATAAACCAAACCAACAACTCTAAATAATTATTTTGAAGAAAAATATGAGGTTAAATTACAATAAACCCCTTAGGTATCTTAAAATTATAAGGATAACTGAAGGCTAGATATTTTTTTTTGAAGAAAATTATTTTTTACGTTGAAGAATAAAAATAATATTATTTAAGAGATAAACTTTTTTAATTGAATACGAATTAAATTTGAAGTTCAAGTTAAAAGAAGTCATATTATTTTTTGAGAGCAATAATAGAATATCTGGTGGTAAATTTCATATCTTATTTTTCTTTTTGGAATTTAATTATATTCTATTCGTTAGAATTCTAGTACCATCGAACAAGGAAGCAATGCTTAATATTTCACTTAAAAATACAAATCTAATTTCAAATAATGAAAAAGAAAGGTTACAACATGATTTAAATTTGAGGCAGCTAGCACATATGAAACTGAAAACTGAAAGCACCTGTGAAACTGAAAACTGAAGAACATCTGTCTAATTTAGAAAGGAGCTGGAACTACAGAAAGGGTGATAAAATAAAGAAGAAAAGAGCTGCTGCTGAAATATTTACAACAAGTGAAAAGGATCCTGCAGACTCGAAATATGATCATAAACACCCGTTTTTAACATCGCCATTAACCACTCAAGAAGCCGTCAACCTTGTCATTAACAGCAGCTGTTAGGAACTTGATGCACATTGGAGGACTGACACCGGAAAGAGCAAGAATGGCCGCAGGGATACCCCACAAAGACTCGCCACAAATGAGGCCAGATGCGACAGCAGGGCCAAAGTCACTGGCTTTTTGCTTGTTACTTAACTCCAAGAGGAAGAGAATCAAACTCCCAACACACATGTCAATGGCAAAGTAGCCACCAAGATAGAACGGAATTGCCAGGCACATTGGGCTAGGAATGAACCTGTAGATTCTGTACTTGGTTTCGTATTTCCTTAACAACTCGGTCACAAGGTTAATAACCATGGCGGCGATGAAGAATATGATGGAGAATTTAAAGCAATTATTGGGGAGGGAAGAAACACCTTCAGTACCAAGCATGGCAATCCCACGATAGACTCCACCATAAGGTGCAGGGTAGGCGCTACCTTCCTCACCGACGGGGTACGCCTGATAGAAGACCCAGAATACTAATGGGGTTAAAACACAACCCATGGCGGTGCCTATGACTTGACTGAAGAACATAGAGCGAGGAGACGAGAGGGTGAGGTATCCTGTCTTGAAGTCTTGCATAAGATCAGATGCTGTTGAGACAATGCTCATCATCACACCACAAGAAGCAAGACCAGCAATGATACCACCATTCGGAAGGCCAACCCAAGCACTAAAGATGATGATGGCAAATTTACCATAGTTGGATGCAAGAGACCAATCTGTAAGACCGCATCCATAGGCATTGCAGAAGGCTAAAACTGGGGCAATCACATAAGCAACCAGAATTTGGTACCATTTCAATTGAGGAAAGATATGTGGCACTGCAATGATAGAAACGATTGCTAGAAGGATGTAGCCACCTCCAGCTACCCAATTTGGGATCTGGTCTTTTAAAAAGAATTCGGTTCTACGCTTTTCGTCATACTTCACAAGCTTAGAGTTCTCATCATCACCAAAACCAGGAACCTCAGAGTCTTTCTTCTTGATATTAGTTATTAGACTAATTGTGGTTTTGGAAAGCATGAAGATGACATGGAAAAGACCGTCGCCCAACATTGTGGCAATAGCCATAAAAACCTGAAAAAACGAATGACAGGATTAAAAATTTCTGAAACACGATAGCCCAACTAGAAAATGACCATAGCAGAATAACAGCTTGAATTAAGGAAGAATACCCTGTATCCCTGGATTCCATGGAGACTTGACGGTTTTTCGTCAGCGCTATACCAGTCACCTTTCTTAGTCTCAATAATTGGCCACAGGATTCCCCATGATAGGATGGCTCCAAGAAGCAAGGAAATGTTCACCATGTAAGGACAGATCATTCCAACACCAACATATGTTGCTGAGAAATCAAAGTAGAACCTGTTCGACAAATTTTAACTTGTCAGTATAAAGGATCATGAAGAAATCACCCACAATTTGTTGTGCAGAACCGAAGATGCAATAGTGATCCTGAAAGACCTACCTGCGAGCGAAGGCTTGGGGTCCAAAAGTGGGGAAGCTAGCGAATCCACATCCATCTGCAGCAGTCCAAAACCACTGGAAACCGGCCCACAAAAAGCTGCCGGCGAAATATTTGAACAGGACAGAAACTTGCTTCCTGTACATGCATCAGAAAATGTTAGCAATCACCGACATAATACCATAGAATTCACAACCTCTCCTTCCCCATCTCACCACTCAATAATGCTTACTTTGCTAGCTTGGCTCCTTTAGGCGTGTGAAAGCTGTTGATAAGGTATGCAGTGGCTGTTCCACTAGGATATGTTAGCTTGTACTTCAAGATCATCAGCTGCAAGATTAATTTAAGAATATCAGATGAATAATAAAAAGAAAATAAATACTATTTAAAAAACAAACCATAATTTACTGTATTTAATCGTTACCTTCCTCAGAGGCACAATAGAGAACAGGCCAACAAAGCTCACAGCAAACAGAAATCCAATCATCCAACCAAGATGGAGTTCTTTCATGTTTGCAGGTGTATTCCCTCCTTCTGATTGATTAGCTATCCTTGGTGTCATACCAAGCAAGTAACTTGCAGTCCCACCTAACAGTTATTATGCCACAAAATTAGAGAGAATTGATCAAAATTAGAACTGAAAGAACAAGATGGAATACATTGGAACTTTATGAAAATCATTCTCTAGGATTCTTTTTTATTGGTAGTCACTGCTTTTCATAATCCTAATATCAAGAAGAAAGCAATAATTAAAGATTTAAATGGAATGAGATTTGTTTCAAGTTTTGGTCCACAAAAATCCCAAAAAGATCTAAATCAATGAAGGAACGACTAAAAGATCCAACATTTACATTCATTGTCCACAAACAATCATGCAGCATTTAATGTTTATCATCACAATCTGAAATCACCATTGATTTATAGGTGTTTGGAACTCCAAGGCCTGATTTTATTTGTTTATTTTTATCAAAGATTTGGTTCCAAACGTGCTGTTAGTGAACGAGGAAGGTGATATTTGGTCAAAAGTGATAGAATCT
Source organism: Populus ilicifolia (assembly GCA_015708895.1). Taxonomy (NCBI): domain Eukaryota; kingdom Viridiplantae; phylum Streptophyta; class Magnoliopsida; order Malpighiales; family Salicaceae; genus Populus; species Populus ilicifolia. The sequence goes on from SRLM01000213.1 coordinate 153,903, forward strand.
AATGTGATCTACGATGAAAGATGATGGGGAAAAAAAACACAGCAAGAAACAAATAAATAACAGAAGGGCACGTAGAAACATACTGCTGAATGCAATGCCAGAAGAGGCAACCACGCATGTTTGCACCACGGTATTTTCTTGTCTAGTGAAAGGCTGCTTCAAGAATCCAGCTTTTCCAAGCAATGAAGTCCAGAATTTAAGGATGGCAAAACCCAACAAGCCGGCCGCAACATTAAGTGAAGGGATCACACCAGTTGTGAGATTAAGCTTGCAAACAATGAAGTTGAACACAATACTCAAAACCAGGCTTGTTAACATGGCCCTCAAAGTAATTTGCTTTGCCCATGGGGGAACTTCTGTGTCCTTGAATCCCTCTTCAACCATAAGCTCCTCTTTCTCATCAGCGGAAGAGACCTGGTCTTCTCCTCCATCAAAAGGGCTTCTGTAATTCTCTCCATGATCTCCACCACTCCTCCTTCTCTCCATCGTTTCCTTCTGAGGATAATATCTCTATACAAAGTGCAAACTCCTTGTGTTCTCTCTTTGTATAGAGATATAAATTACGTTATCTCTCCCCCTCTCCTCTTCTCACTTTTTTCTCCCTTCTTATCTCTCATACAAGTGTTGGAGTTTTTAGGCCTGATCGAGATATTTATAAGCAATAGAATCCCAAGAGATCCCGAAAGCTTGAAGTTGTTGCGCATAAAACGGAAATAGTAAACACGCCTATTTTAAGTCGAAACTTTCCTGAGGTCCAGAGAGTTTTAAGTGCAATATGGATCCTACGAGTCCCTCGTTGTTAAGAACAGGGAGGTCCTTGTTGTTAAGAACAGGAATGGTATAGACCCTCATGCGCGCAGCTGTCCTGCCTCAGTCGTTGTGCACAAATTGGTGCTAAACATGCATGGCCTTGTTGAAGGGTTAAGATTCAATAATTTTGTTAAGCGGTGATTATTCAAAACAGCTGTTCTTCAATTCATTACGTAAGCTGAGATGCTATATATAGTATGGAGGAATATAAATTGTTGACTGGCTGGAATCTACTTAAGACCACTCTCTGTCAAAGAGATAAATGGGTTGTCTCTCTAAGTTTGGATTGCTACAGTTGTGCTCTACTAAATTTAGATGATTGGTCTAATGCCCAGTCAAATAATGATATAGCAGGGACTTGTGGTTAGGGAGCCAAGCAACAACGTTTGGAGGCTTACTAGATCATACCTACAGAAGAATAGAGAAGTTCAATAGTAAATGTAAAATTACAAGGACCATTATGCTCAATACGACGTCTTTGGAGGCTTCAATTCCGCCTCCCTGATAGAAGAAGATGGAGTTAATCTTGAGATTATGGAATAAGTTGTAAATTCTTGCAGCAGATACTGAAGATTAAAGGTATAAACATTACAGATATGAAAAATTAGTGGAGTAGATATTGCAATACGAAGAGATAATATTCAAGATTCTGTAGTAATTATATTACCTTATATATATATATATGTTATGTCTGTTACATAGTTTAAATGATCATGTAATTTTTATTTATTTTCTTCATAATTAAGGACATAATTAAATATAGTAGCTGCTATGTTAAGAATTGATTCTAATCCATATATACATGTAACTCTGCCATATATGTTGCCACTAATTCGGTGCTTTATAAACACACAAAACATCTCGAAGTAGATTGTCATTACTGTTAGGAGATCCAAACATTCAAATACACACAAATTTACGTGGTTCGGCAACTTGCCTACTCCACGGAGCTACTGGTTTGTATTAATCAAGCTCAAAAGCAATACAAACAAGAAAACAAGGAGGAGGAGAAAACTTCTCAACTCAACTCAACTCTCACCCTTAGCTCTCTCTCTGTGTTTCTCTCTATCTCGTGCTCTGTCTCAGCTATCAATACACCTTCTATTTATAGCTGAGGAGGGAGATGATTGTTCAACAATGATGGGCAAGTTAGGCACCTACCATTTGACTATGACTTCAACCATGGCTGCCACCGACCATGGCTGCCACCGTCCATTTGTGTCCACACACATAACAATCTCCCACTTGGACACAAATGGTGTTAAGTCTGTCTTTTAATCTTCAAGACCCACTGAAGCTTTACACAGCTTCAGTTTATCGAGAGTAACTTCTTTAGTTAACATATCGGCTGGATTCTTGCTTCCACAGATCTTTTCAAGTAACAGTTGTTCATCGTCGAGCAATTGCCTGATGAAGTGATATTTGACCTGTATGTACTTTGTTCTGGAGTGAAATGCTGGATTCTTGGCAAGGAAGATTGCACTCTGACTGTCACTATACAAAGTACCTTTTCCATGCATCTTGCCCAATTCTTGCAGGAAACTCTGTAGCCATACTATTTCTTTTGCAGCTTCTGAAACTGCAACATATTCAGCTTCTGTCGTTGAAAGAGCAACTATCTTTTGCAAGGTAGAACTCCAAGAAACAGCAGTGCCTCCTAGAGTGTATATGTAACCTGTAGTACTCTTTCTGCTATCAACATCTCCTGCTAGATCAGCATCTACAAAGCCTTCAAGTTTCAATCCGTCAGCTGTGAAAATAAGACATGTCTCCGATGAGCCTTTTAAATACCTCATGATCCATTTCACTGCCTCCCAATGTTGCTTTCCAGGATTGCTCATATATCGGCTTACAACTCCCACTGCATGGGCAATATCTGGTCTAGTACAGACCATGGCATACATCAAAGAGCCGATAGCTGAGGCGTATGGAATCTGGTCCATGTATCCACGTTCTAGCTCAGTTTTTGGTGACTGGTCTTTACTGAGCTTGAAATGATTCCCCAAAGGTGTACATACTGGCTTAGCATTATCCATACTAAACCTGCTAAGAACCTTCTTGACATACTCTGCCTGTGAAAGCTTTAGTATGCCTTTGTCTTTGTCTCTGATGATTCTCATGCCAAGTATTTGCTTAGCAGCTCCCAGATCCTTCATTTCAAACTGTTTTGACAATTGTTGCTTTAGCTTGTCAATCTCTTCCATGCTGGATCCTGCAATCAACATATCATCTACATATAGCAGTAGAATGATATAAGAGTTGTCAAAATGTTTGACATAGCAACAATGATCAGCCTGACATTTTGTGTATCCCGTACTACACATGAAGTTGTCAAACTTCTTGTACCACTGTCTTGGAGCTTGTTTCAGACCATATAGGCTCTTCTTCAGCTTGCAAACTTGACTCTCCTTTCCTGGCATTGCAAACCCCTCTGGTTGTTGCATGTAAATGTCTTCCTCCAATTCTCCATGAAGAAATGCTGTTTTTACATCTAATTGTTCAAGATGTAAATTTTCTGCAGCTACTATCCCCAGGACAACTCTGATTGTTGTAAGCTTCACAACTGGAGAAAATATCTCAGAATAGTCGATCCCTTTCTTTTGCTGAAACCCTTTTACAACAAGTCTTGCCTTGAAGCGTTTGCTTCCATCATGCTCAGTCTTTACTCTGTAAACCCACTTGTTTTGCAAGGCCTTCTTTCCTTCAGGCAGTTTGGTTAACTCCCAAGTCTTGTTCTTCAGCAATGACTCCATCTCGTCCTTCATGGCTAACTCCCACTTGCTCGAGTTTCCATCTTGTAAGGATTCTTCATAGGTTAATGGTTCACCACCATCTGTCAACAAGATATAATTCAGTAGAAGTGTGAACCGTTGTGGAGGCTTTATAGTCCTTGAAGACCTGCGAACAGCTGGTTCACTTGGCTCTGCACTATCTTGTGAAGAAGTGGTGGGTACTGAAGTGTTTGCACTGTCTTGGATGTGCTCTTGAGTGGTAATATCAGGAAGCCCTTCTAATTGTATGAATTCAGATTTCTGTGGACTCGTATCTGAATCAGTTATCTCTAGTTCTGTACTTGATCTGTCTTTGTACAAAACTTTCTCGTTGAAGATCACGTTCCTGCTTCTGATAATCTTCCTGTTTTGATCATCCCAAAACCGAAATCCAAATTCTTCATCTCCATAGCCAATAAAGAAACATTTCTTTGATTTGGCATCCAGCTTGTTGCGAGCATCAGAGTCTACATGCACATAGGAAACACACCCAAAGATTTTTAGATGAGCAAGTTGTACTTCTTTACCTCTCCAAACTTCCTCGGGCAGTCTGAACTCCAAAGGTACTGATGGTCCACGGTTGATCAAGTAAACTGCAGTATGAACTGCATCAGCCCAGAATGTTTGAGGTAGCCCAGAATGCAACCTCATGCTTCTAGCTCGTTCATTGATGGTCCGGTTCATCCGTTCAGCAATACCATTCTGTTGTGGTGTGCCTGGAACTGTCTTTTCCATTCTGATACCGTTGACAGCGCAATACTCCTTGAAACCTCCATCAATGTATTCTCCTCCATTATCAGATCGTAAGCATTTCAGCTTCAAACCTGATTCAGTCTCAACCATAGCCTTCCATTTCTTGAATGTGTCAAACACATCAGATTTATTTTTTAGAAAGTAGACCCATACCTTTCTGCTAAAGTCATCAATAAAAGTGACATAGTACCGAGAACCGCCAAGAGATGCTACTGGAGCTGGTCCCCATAAATCTGTGTGCACCAGTTCTAGTTTTCTTGGTCTTAAGGTCCTGCCAACCTTTAAGAAACTGAGCTTCTTCTGTTTTCCGAGAACACAACTTTCACAAATGTCTAGATCAACATTTTTTAACTCTGGCAGCTTTCCCTTTGACTGAAGTATCTTCATTCCCTTTTGACTCATATGGCCGAGTCTACAATGCCATAGCTGCGCTTGATTTTCTGCTTCAGTAGAGGCAATTATATCTGCTGATCTTGTGGTCATATACAGAGTGCCAGTTTTCTTTCCACGAGCCAAAACCATTGCTCCCTTTGATACCTTCCACATTCCTCCAGAGAAAAGGATTGAATGGCCACTATCATCAAGTTGTCCGACCGAGATCAACTTCTTCTTTAGTTCAGGAACATGCCTCACATTTTGCAAGTTCCATATAGATCCATTCATTGTCTTGATTTGCACATCTCCTATACCCACAATATTCAATGGTTGTCCATCGGCCAGATAGACTACCCCATAATTTCCAGCAGTATAATTTTGCATCATTTCATGGTGTGGTGTACAGTGAAATGAAGCTCCAGAATCAAGAACCCAATCATCAATAGGACTATGTACTGCAAGGATCAAAGCATCCTGTACCTCGTCTGTAGCGGCATTTGCAGAGTCAGCTTCAGGTTTCTTTGGTTTTGTGCAACTCCTCATGAAATGGCCAGGTTTGCCACAATTCCAACATTCAACTTGCTTCCTAGGTCCAAACTTGCTTTTGCTTCTGTACCTTGATTTTGATCTGCCTCTGGATAAGCCTCTGTCTTGTCTCCTTCCTCGAGTGTTGATGTTGAAAGCTGAACCTGAACTTGAACTTTCACCCGAGTCTTTCCTTCGTACTTCTTCTGCTAAAATCAGGTCTCGAATGTCATCATATTTTAATTTGGATTTTCCGGCTGAGTTGCTTACAGCTGTTCTCATACCTTCCCAACTGCTTGGAAGTGAAGCTAGCAAAATAAGTGCTCGGATCTCATCATCAAACTCAATTTCAACAAATGACAATTGATTTGTGATGGTATTGAAATTATTAAGATGCTGTGTAACAGAGATGCTTTCCGTCATCTTTAGGTTGAACAGCTTCTTCATCAAGTGCACTTTGTTATTTGCTGATGGCTTCTCATACATCCCAGACAAGGCTTCCATCAATCTTGCTGTGGATTTCTCTTTTGTAACATTATGAGCAACTCTTCTTGATAATGATAGCCGGATAATGCCCAAGACTTGTCTATCAAGAATTTGTCAATCTTCTTCTGACATGTTTTCTGGCTTGCTCCCCAACAAAGGAAGATAAAGTTTCTTCCCATATAGATAATCTTCAATTTGTATTTTCCAATATCCAAAATCAGTTCCATCAAATTTTTCAATACCTGCAGCCTTTATTTCATCAGCCATTTTTACTCCTTCTTGAATTTGAATTTCAAGAATCTGACCTTACAGATGTGTCCGGAATGGCCAAAAATGCTGGAAACGACACTGAGATCACCCAAATCGGACTTCGGATGGCTCTGATTTAAGCAATCAAAGTTTGGGATAACTGGCCGCTGCAGATGAAGCCACGTGGCAGGCGGAATAGTCGCTGTGCCACACCGGATCAAAACCCAGTTATGATGACGTAACAAGCTGACGTGTCAGACACGTAGGCAATGTGGGGTCCACCATATCTGACGTGGCTGATCCACGGAGATTTTCGTCTGGCGTGGCAGATGACGTGTCAGTAATGACGTGGCTGTTTGATCGTGTCAAACGGCTGATGTGGCAGATGACTGTGTCGATCGGCTGACGTGGGAGATGACGTGGCAGAGTCGAGTTGCAGGAAACGGTGAGGAAGACGCGTGACGCGCGTACGGCGCATCTGTGCGTGCGGGCATGCAGGACGTCGGATTTTCATCGGGTTTTCACCAGTGGATTCCTCTCGTCGTCCTCTTCACGGTGGTATCTTCAAAAACACATTTTGAGAACTTTGATTTTTGAGTTTGGATCAAACACCCTCTTTTTCAAGAACTTTCAAGAACAAGCTCTGATACCTGTTGTTAGGAGATCCAAACACACACAAATTTACGTGGTTCGGCAACTTGCCTACTCCACGGAGGTACTGGTTTGTATTAATCAAGCTCAAAAGCAATACAAACAAGAAAACAAGGAGGAGGAGAAAACTTCTCAACTCTCACCCTTAGCTCTCTCTCTGTGTTTCTCTCTATCTCGTGCTCGGTCTCAGCTATCAATACACCTTCTATTTATAGCTGAGGAGGGAGATGATTGTTCAACAATGGTGGGCAAGTTAGGCACCTACCATTTGACTATGACTTCAACCATGGCTGTCACCAACCATGGCTGCCACCAAACATGGCTGCCACCGACCATGGCTGCCACCGTTCATTTGTGTCCACACACATAACAATTACCGTCACCAATAAATTCATATTAAATTTATTCGAACATCTTATATGCACATCCATGACCAACTTAGTGATGTTTTTAGAAAAATCATATCATCTAATCAGTTTCATCGTTTGCTCAAGAAGTTTGGAACAATTAATCCTCTAAATCCATATTGAAAGAGAATCTCAAATATTATAATATAAGTTGTAAATCCTCACGGATATTATAAATACTGAAAATTAATGATGTAGATATTATAAATATAGAAGATTAATAAAGTAAATATTATAATATAAAGAAGCAATATTCAAGATCCTGAAGTAATTATAGTAGCTTATATATGTTATATTTAAATGATCACGTAATTATTATTTATTTTTTTCATAACCAAGAACAAAATTAAATCTATTAGGAATTTATTCTAGTCCATGTATACATGGAACTCTGCCATTAGTATAATTATGATTGAGAGATTGTACTTCTCTAGAGTTTTACAATTAACTTCTTGAATTAATCCAGTAATACACCGACTACTCAAAACAATGAAGAAAGGGATGAGCTCAAGCTTGTGTTTGAGTTCGTAAAGAATTAGTCAGCTTCTTTTGTTCTTTGAGATTTTTATTTTTAAAAAAATATTTTTTTATTTTTAAATATTTTTATTATAACTATAATTGTAATAAAATTGTTCATAAGAATGCAATAAATGACCAATATACCAAACCTATTAACTATAAATTCAAATTCTTTCATCAATTATTCAACCATTTTCAATGCATGCAATAAATTATGGCTGTGGCTTGTCGCTTTACACAATTTTCCCAGATGAAAAACCTTTCACGTTGACGAGGGGGTTGAACATTGCTGTCAGAAACTCCTTCACAGGCAAACACCTCGAAAGCTAGTAATCAGATATTAGATGCTTGAAATAGTAATAATTAATGGACCTCATCAAGACTTCAACTAACACGTCCAAATGGAGGAGAAGGAACTTAAAGAAATGTTGAGATTTCACTAGTTTTAGGACCAAAACTATGAATTATCAAGGGAGGCTGGAAAAAAGAAAAAGCTTTCTTGCAGGGCAGGGCCCTTGCCAGCCCCCCATCTCCTCCGCTGCCAAAACTTACTGGCAAGAAAAAGATAATCCTGCTTATTTGCTATCTATCTATCAATCTATCTATCTATCTATCTATATATATATATATATAGCTTATCAAAGAAATAAAATCTCGTTGAAAATTCATCCTTGTCGAGAAGAATGTAACACCACCGTAAAAAGCTGCATGATAAAATCAAAATGGGTTGTATGTGTTGTAAGAGTAATGAATCAGAAAATAAATGAAAAACAAATATTATGAAGTAAATATCTTATATTAATATCTAATCAATTTAATTTAATTTAAAAATAAAATATTTAATAAAAAAATAAATTTAACAACAAATAACAAATAAAAAGAGTTGAGACAACCCAAGTCATTTATAAAATCTGCAAAAAACATTATTTAGAGAGCAAAAAAAAAGAAAAGATATTGATATCTAATTAAATAAACATTAAAAAATAAAACATGAAAAACATGAGCATAAAAGGGAAGGGATTAAAGTGAGTCTCCAAAACTTGAATTAGTTTTCGAAGTGGTAACATGTGAAATATTAGATACAGACTTTCCAAAAAAAGCAATCAAACTAATAAAGACAAAATTTAATAGGAAAAAAATCAAAGAATGATGAAATCATAAAAAAATTCAATTTTAAAAATTATTTCAAATAAAAAAAGCAATAAAAAGAATATAAACTAAATCTTATAAAATAAAAATTTAAAGAATGATGAAATTAAAAATAAATAAATTTGATAAATTATTTTAAATAAAATAAATAATAATTAAACTATTAAAAATAAAATTTAAATAAATAAATTAAAGAGTTGATTTGAAAATATAAAAGGAAAAGAGTGAAAGTCAAGATGAGGGAAGGAAAAAAAAAAGAGAAAAAAATAATGTACCAAACTAGAGATTCATTGGGCAGATCATCTAAAATCAGGAGGTTAATGAGAATGTATTTTGAAAGTGTTTTTGAAAAAAATTAAAATTTTTTATTTATTTTAAATTAATATATTTTTAGTATTTTTAAATTATTTTTATGTATTGTTATCAAAATTAATTTTTAAAAATTAAAAAAAAATTATTAATATATATTTTAATATAAAAAATTATTGAGAAAACAATGATAACTATATTTTTCTAATAAGTTTTTAATATTGTTCTGAAAGCCTGTGTTTGGCAAGTAACAATTGTAAAGCGTGTTACAGTCTTTTAACATTGAACTGCACGAGTTAATGCGTGCTCTCAAGATGAAGAAAATATCTGGGAAGACAGAAGCAGGGAGCTTCGTATTATCATGGTTAAATACTTGGCCCTGGTGGTCAAGAGAATGTATTTAAAGGAGTGTTAGTGTATCGAAATTATTTGTTCGTAACTTTATTTTATTTATTTTTTAGTTTTTAGTTAAAAAAAACAATTGAATTCTTATATCAAATTTAAAAAAACCTCGATTAACATTAATTGTAGCCATTAAAAAATCAATATTAATATTAATAAATTATATTTGATGAAAAACCTCATTTAAGTGTTTTTTATCATTCATATGGCATGAACTTGTAGATACAAATTTGATAAGGATTTTATTTTTAATCTTAGGCCTATGGTTGTTATTTGAAGTTATTTATAGGTTTGTCGCTTTATTGAGGTATATAAAATGTTTTCTAGATATTGCAAGTAAAAAAAAAAATGAAAATTAAGTTTCTTTTCCATAAAAATCATAACCCCAATTTTCAACAACCCTCTCTCCATTTGCTTGGAACCAGAACATGCAATACATTGTACATGGAACACATCACATGTATTTTATAAAAAAAAAAAAAAAAAAAAGGAAAAGAAGCTGTTCATCCTTTTTTAAGCTTCATCCTTTCTTAAGGAAAGAAAAAAAGAAGAGGAAATCAACCTTGTCACATGGCCCTACATTGATAGGCCCTCTTGTATTGATATTTTTTTGTTTTTTAATTTCTTATTTTATTTTTATTATTTAAAATTGAATTTTTTATTTTTTCATTTTAAAAAATGTTATGATGCTTTTTTTTATTAGAATATGATTTAATTTTACTTAATTTATGAATAAATTCTTAACATTTTTTTTATATTATGAGGTATTTTTTTGTGTAGCCCTATTTATTTTTTAAAAAAATATTAAATATAACAGGAGTTTCAAGAAGTAAGGTTGTTTTATACAACCGAGTCTATATTCTGGGTATGAATATCAAATCTCTACATCAACATCTCTTACTCATCTTTTGAATTTAATTTTTCAATTTAATCTTTGATTAAATATTATTTAGTTTTTATTTGAATTTTACATAAAATAATAATTTTTTTTTCTAATATGTACAATCCTACATAATATTTTTTTTATTTTTTTATTCAATAATTTTTATGTATATATATTTATTATCGTTTGATTAAATAAAAAAATTAATTTTAATAAATAAAATTATTAAACACAACCAGTTTTACCATATCAAATATATTTATCTCCATTTGTGTATCAATTTTTTTCATTTCAGTTTTAGTTATCATTGACATTTTTATTTTTTTTACATTTACTAGCACAAATAATTCTCTTTTAGATTTATTATTAGAAAAAGCCTTTATATTTTCCTTTTTTTTTTGTTGTGTCTGAAAAAAAATTATGCGATAGCTAGTATCTCCTAAATCACCTTGTGTGTCTGTTAAGTTCTTCTTAACTTAAATTAGATAAGCTAGTATTTTATATATATACATATATAATTTCAAGAGATAAACTTCCCATACTGAAAAGTTTCAAAATGAAAATTCAATAATACATGTTGTAGAGGCTGAAGCGCATGTCCATCTTCAGCTATCTACAACTCGTTCCGAAGTTGCTTGTAATCTTTGCCAGTGTCTTCAGTAGTTTTATGCTCCGACAATATTGACCAAGTGAGAGGATAACAAGTATACAAGTACCTGTCTACTTCCATGAGATTACATGAAGATTTGCTTCAGTTATAATCTATGAACAAAGGTAGTACAAATTTGATGTCAGAGACTTCTCCAGAGGCAGTGCCGACAACAAAGCCAGCTACTAGCAATCAGATAAATGCTTTTCAAGCAACCATATTTGATGCTTGATAATAAATGACGACTCATTAATTGCATTTAGTCTTCAACCTTGAATCACATTTGCGATCAACAAAAGTCAGCTTGTCCTAGTTTAGAAGCAAAAAAGCAGAATCGAGAACAAGAAAACTCTTTTCTTGGGATAGTATCATGTTGGAAAAGACTGAACCAGAAGCCCAATGCATAATAATAACTCTAAACGCTTTTCTCTTCAATATCAACATATTCGAACAAAAATAAGTTGAGATGCTTACAACATTTCTGGCCAAAGAGAATGCCGTATGTATTTGTCTCATTCTAACTATAATACTGAATCTCAAATAGTGAAAATGAATTAAAAACGAAGAATGCCTACCTAATGGTTTTTATAACCCAAATGAACAAAATGGATCTAAACCTACCCCTCTGACTTCTAGCGCTGCCATATTGCTCAGTTCCTAGATATCAGCAGCAAAAGCTGTCCTGCAGTTCATCAGCGTGAGATGGTATAAGCATCAAGATTCAAAACATTGTGGAGGAAACTAATAAACCTGCAAACAGTCTAAAACGATGGCCAAAAGAAAAATAATAAAACAAAAGGGAAGAGAAATAAAGATAGTAATCTTCTACTACGAACATTATAGCTAATATGAGCAGCACAGCTATCGATTATTAGTTGCTTCCCTATACTGTACTGAGAAAAGAATCTCTATTGATCAAAAGGATTAATGTGGCATAGTAGTTTTTTTGGCTTCAACATAGTGCTCTAATTTGAATATTCAAAAGAATGTATTCGACTAGCATGGAGAGAGATAGAGAGAGAGAGATTTAATTACCACAAAAGGCATATCTTTTATGAGTTTGCCTTATCATCAAGATGATGTCAAGCAAGAACACCCTAAGAGGGTCAAATTCAGAACCACATTATGTTGTCAGCTTTACAGAAAAGTGACGATACCTCTATGACCAAAGTCTACCAAATAAAATGCCACTAAAAACAAGGGCACCAAACCATTTGTTTGACACAAATCTGCAGCAAGAAAACAAACGCAATATGAAGTAGTGAGTTGATCATATTACAAACTTGAAAGTGGCTAATCGAATAATTTGAAGCACAAATAATGCTTTGTGAAATCATGAAACTCTTTTGAGCTATAGACATACTTTCTGTTACAATCAGCTCGGCATGATAGGTCAACTGCCCATATTTGCCAAGCTAATTGACCTGAAGCAGCTGCCAGAAATGCATAAAATGACCACCCTGCTCGTGTTTTGTAAGGAAAAGGAGAAGAAAATGCAGATTACCATGGGCAAAACTAAAGTAAACAGAACATGCACATCAGAACCATAAAAAGTAAATACCAATATCAGCATTGAATCCACAGAGGGCAAGACTACTAATGCATGCAGTTCCAAACCCAGTGATCCACTCCTTTGTTGAATCCCCAAATCTCAAGGCCGTCGATTTAACACCCACTTTAAGATCATCTTCCTTATCCTTAATAAATATCAAGGTTGATTTTAGAAGAGCACAAAAATACAACACTCTGCAAACTATGAATCAAACAAATTTAGTACACGACCTCAAAAAGACATGGACAGCAGAACACCGCAAAAAGAAAGAAAGACGTGTGTTTATATAAAAATTAAAAAGCAAAAATCCATCACCTAAACTACGACAATTTTAAGTGGAAAAATATGAATTATTTGAAACAAAAAAAAAAGTGGATAAACTGCAAGTTGTTTAAAACAGAATAATCTTTGAAGGAGGACAATATAGGCTGAAATAGAAAATTGATAAACCTTGTAAATCAGAAACAGCAGTTATTCAAAATAAGCCATCAAGTTAATAAAAAATAAACATGAGAGAGAGAGAGAGAGAATTAAAAGCTCCAAAATTACAACAGTTTTAATGACTGCAGCGGCCCATTGTTGAAAGCTTTTTGCATGACAGAATGTACTATAACTCTAGGAACACCAAGAAGCATGTGCAGAAAACGAAAAGGTTTCACTTCACACAAGGAAAAAGCATGAGAGGGTTAATGGAGTCTTATTATTTACAGTTCAGGAACCATATATTACATGGTTTTTATGAGTCAAATTTACTTGCATGATATAGCTGGAAAATAAAGGGCTAATGAAAATCACCTTAAGCTATGATGCTATACCTGATGAGCATATACTGTATCATACACCAGGGTCCAAAATACTCCACTAGCATATAGTGGTACCACAATAGCTGGATCCAGACTCCCCTTAACTGCAGACCAACCCAGTAAAGCTCCCCAATTGAATGTTAAACCAAGATATGCTTGAGGCTGCAACCAAAAAATTGCATTTAACAGGGTCATCACCAGATTTTCTTGAACTTTACATCAAAAGTCAAAAAGCAAAAAAAACTTGCGCGCACATGAGAATACAGAAAGAAAATAGATAAAAATCTTTACCCAAAATGTAAATCTCTTCATAAGGGGATATGAGAAGACTAGCAACAAGGATGAACCTCCCAAAATACGGCTGTTAGAAGAAAATAAAGTAACAGTTAACCCAAATAATTATGCATGCTCAATGCAAGGTGACAACATTGAATTTGAATAGCTTGCAAACTACATGCAACTTCTAAGCGTGATTGAAGCAGCACTAACCTATAATTATTCAGTTGAAGAAGAATCCCAAGACCCAAAAACAATTGAAAACCAAGAAAACAAAGCCCTCGAAATGGCGTCAAAAGACCACTGGCAACTGGCCTTAGCTTTGTCCTTTCGACCTACACACAAAAATTCCAACAAAAATAGTTACATTTTTCAAAAGGTGAAGCTGTTAGTCTAATTTTTTGGAGATTTTCTTGCCTAATTATTGAAACCAAAATTCACAAACTTTATTGCACACACTAACAAGACGAGCAATTACAGCTAACGAAAACATCAGTATCTCATTTAACAATACAGCACGCAGTTTCATAAAAACCTTACCTTCGTATCAATATCTCTATCTAGCAAATCATTTATAGTACACCCAGCCCCTCTTAAAAGCAAAGCCCCACAACCAAATAACGCCATCATCTTAAAGTTAGGTACACTTCCGGGTTCTGCTGCCAATGAGATTGACCTACATAACAAATTAAAAATGTTACAAAGATCCTAACACTTTCGCAAAATTTCTCAAATTCCTTCATTTTCTTTTATCAGCAACCAAACAAAACCCAGAACAATTAACACAATAAAAACAAAAATCCTTACCACATACAAGGCCAAGCAAGAAGCCAGGTCCCAATGGGCTTATCAAGCCTAGCTAAATGTGCATAAGGCCTGACTTGTCTAGGCAAATAGACATCAATCCAAGACTTCTCTCCTCTTTTTGGCAACTCTCCATTGTTTCGCTTCTGTTCTTTCTCTTCTTTTGTGCTTGGAATATTGGAGATTTCCTTAATGAAGGTTAAATAAGGGCTAGGAATTTTATTTTGGCGGGAAAACTGAGTGACATGGTGAAGTACATAGTGGTGATAGATAAAATTAGGGCTGGGGTTCGATTTGGGGATTATTGTGGCGGTTGGCAGAGAGAGCGAAGACGACAGGATCCTGGTGGCGCTACAGGAAGCGCGACGGAGTAAAAACGACGCCATTTTGAGGAGAGAAAGCTTTAGTTTTGAAATGGTTAATTTATATGGCGCAAAATTTGACCTTTGTTCCTCTTCTTACCCGCCTAGGATCCACATCAGCAGCACCATAGGTTGGTGTTTGTAGCCTGTTTGTAGCCTGTTCAGACCAACGGCTCAGCTTATAATTATGTAATTATTTAATTATCCAGTATGCTATTATATTTTTGTTATTACATTACACTATTAACTAAAATGCTATTATATTTTTGTTATTACATTACACTATTAACTAAAACATCTCTGTATTGTAGCATATAATAATATGAAGCAAGACGCAGTTTAATGTGCATTGCATCCACAACAAAGTATGGTCTTTTACGTTTTTATTTATTTAATTCCTATAATTTCCAAGTTTTAGTCCTAAAATTTTATTTTTATTATGACCTGATTTAGAGAGAGAAAAAAAATTTGAACAACCACATTCTTGTCATAAAAAATCGATCATCCAATCAATATTTTTTTTAAAAAAAAATAAAATTGCAATAAAGATGGTGTTGTTTTTTACACACTAAAAAAGTGTGACAGAGCTCATTAAGATTTTTATTATTTGGTTTGATTTTTAATTTTTAGATTATTAAAGAGTATTTTAGAGGTTGGAAATTAGGTTATTAAGATTTCTATGATGTTTTTTGGGCTTTCTTAAATTAAAACAAGTTGAAATTTGAATTTTTAGATTCCAAGATTCAGACATTGATTTTTCAAACAACAAAAAATATTTCAGTAGGCTACGCAACGTTTACCAATCATGCAATGAATTGTCTATTCTTTTTTTTATATATAAATACTAGATATACCTAGTCTTTTTCCTTTAGGGTCATGTATGTTTATAGGCTTGTTTGGGTTTGTGTTAACAGTTATAATTCAAAGTGTTTTTTACTTATAAATATATTAAATAATATTTTTTTTATTTTATAAGCTATATAGGGTTTGATTCAATGTGACCTGGTTGATTTTACAAATAAAAAAAATATGGAAAATTGGTAAAAATATAGTTTGATAAAAAAAGATTCAAAACAATATATTTTAAAAAAATATTAAAATAGCAATATATTACATTGATTTGAGTCAACTTGAGGTAATCCTTCAAATTTATGACCTAAGTCATGAGATCTAAATAATTCTATATAAAGTAAATCAAACCAAATCATGAATCACAATTCTCAATTAATCTAATATTGAATGATAAAATCTTAAAATTTTCAATTAAAAAAAACAAAAAAATCCTAAGTGAACTTAGATTAATCGATCGAACCCGTGACAGAGGCATTAGACTGAGATAATTTAATAAAAAGTAAATTAAAAAAAAATCATGAAATTTAATTCTTAATTAACATAATATTAAAGTATAAAATTAAAAAACAATATTAAAAAAATTCAAAAAAGTGACCCAAGTTAACCAGGTTGGTTCACTCATCAAATTTGTAACTCAGGTAATGAATCTAAAATAACATTATAAAAAATAAATCAAAAACAATTATTAAGTATAATTCACAATCAATCATTGAATGATGAAATATAAAAAATAATTAAAAAAAGATAAAAAAAACTTAAGTTAGTTGGGTTAACCTATCAAACTCACAACTTGGATCATGTTATCAAAATAATCTAATACAAGAAAAATTAAAATAAATTATGAAACTCAATCTTTAGCAAACCAGGTGTTAAAGAATGAAATTAAAAATTAAAAAAAAATCTAGTGAATAGTGATATGTTAGGAAGGGAGCAATAATTCCCCCCCTCAATTAATTATAGTTAACTAGATTATTTAAATGTGTTACACTGATAGCCAGATGAAATTTTTAAAAAACTTTTAAAAATATTTCTAGAGATTGCTAATTTGTTTTAAATAAGAAATGAAAAACAAATCATGTAGGGATTAACCCACCAAGTTAATCAAGTTAATTCATCAAATGCATGACTCAAGTCATGATATCAAAATAAATTTATAGAAAATAAATTAAAATAAATTATGAAATTAAATTTTTAATCAACAATCGAATGATGAAATAGAAAAAAATAATTAAAAAAACTCAAGTTAGTTATGTTAATTCAACAAACCTATAAATTGGATCATGATTCTAGGATAACATGATAGAAAATATATATATATATAAAGTTCAATCTCTCATAAATCAGGTGTTAAAGGATAAAATTAAAAATTAATATATATATATATATATATAGTTTCAGTGAATATTAATTTGTGAGGTGAGGAAGATTGATTTCCCCTCCTCAATTAATTCATTTGTTAGCTAGATTATTCATTTGTATTATGTTGTAAGTCAAATTATTTATAAAAAAATATTATATATATTGCTAACATGTTTTCAAGAAGAAAAAAAATTAATTATGTAGGGATTGACCTATTATGACCCATTTAACTTGGCAAATTCAAACGCAACATAGACAATTTGAATAAAAAAACATAGGTTGACTAAAAAGATTTTCAAGATGACATTTAAAATATATATATATATATATTAAAATGATAGTATATTAAATTAAAATTGATCAACCTAAGTTAACATATAAAATCCATGTCAATTAAAAAAATACTCAAGTCAACCTAGATTAACTTACCAAAATCTAGATAATAAGACTAGGGTAATATTTGAAAATGTGGCTCAAACATCGTTTGGTTAAAAAATTGATTGTTTCTTAAAATTAATTTTTATTTTTTATTTTTTATTTTTTTTAATGTGTTGATGTCAAAAATAAATTTTAAAAGATAAACTAAAATATTTTATGTATTTCCGAGTGAAATTGTTTTTGAAAAATAACTGCTACCACAATATCAAACGTTACCGAAGGATAACTCAATAAAAAAAATATTAAAATAAATTATAAAAACTCAATTCTCAATTAATTCAATATTGAAAAGTAAAATTAAAACAAAATAAAAAAGGGCTTAAAAAACCGAGTCAACCTGGGTCAATTTATCAAACTCTTGATCCGGGTTATAAGATTGGAATAACTCTATAAAAAATTAAAAAAATATAAAGTTTAATTTTCAATCAATCCAAATATTGAATGAAGAAATTATAAAAAAATAATTATAAAAAAAATCATAAAAACAACCTGCGTCAGTTAGTTTAACTTGTAAAACTTGTAATTTGGATAATGAAATTGAGATAATTTTATATAAAATAAATTATAAAATTTGATATCTAATAAATTTAATACTAAATAATAAAATTAAAAAAATTATTTATTTTTTAAATAAATAATATTCAGTTTAAGAGTATCGTGAGAGGTGATGAATAATGATTTCCCCTCGCCAATTATTCATGTTAAATTGTACACACAAGTTTAATGAAATTAAGCAAACATTGACAAATAGCTATTTTGATAATTATTTCCATGTACAATCTCTATTAAAATCCTTAATTACTCGAGGAAACTTCATGTCCATGTTGCTGAGGAATTGCAAGCTTGGGAGCTTTTAGGTAGAGTTTCTGTGCCTTTATTTGTAAAGGATCGGATGACCTATTTCGTTAATATTACATTTGCCATTGAGCTTGAAGCCCCACTGATGCCACATTCTCGAAAAATAAAATATGGTAAGCAGACTTCCCGTGCGGCGTGAGGCTATTTTTAGTTGGCAATTTATATTTTATTTTTTCGAGACTTGACAATGACAAGATGACACAGGGAGCGTAGTTGATGTCTGATCCGCCTATGATGCTCGAAAGATAAAAAAGCATTCTTGTCTTTTGGATAAATGCGGATTACAGAAAAGTCTAGATCAAATGGTCTATTTTGTGGAACCAGGGATGAGGATTCTCTAATCTCGAGGTTATCTTTTGATCTCGATCCACATCCCATGAACTCGTTTCACGTTCTTTTAGTAGCTTCACGCTCTGAAGAAACACTACGATCCAGCACCAAGCAAACTGTCAACCTGCAGACATACAGAATCCAGCAAACGAGATGTAAGAGCAATTGATAAGAGGATGAACTCCGAAAGAGAAAGCAGCACTTTATGTTGTCACCATGACCACAAACGACGAAGAAAAAGAACAGGGAAAAAGGTTATTTATTGAAACACCATTCACCCCATCCTCATCTATCTATGGACAATGATGAATGGAGAAAATTGAGGGAGATGCACTTCGTTTTTTACATCATATCATTAAAACTGACAGCATTTTTTCTACACCATAATCTCCGGCTGACGAAAGTCTCCCGATGATTCAAATTCTCGTAGGACAGTTTCTTACGCCGGTGTTTACTTACTGTTTCGATAGAGGAGAAGATGTGCTCTCTCCGTTGAAAGAAACTGTCTTATAAACAAATTTATTTTTATACAATCTTAATCTCAGAAAATATTATGATAAAAAATAAATGTTGTTTTCACACTTGTCATAACAAAATATGCTGTAATAAGAAGATCGATGGTCATAGTATCTGTTAGGGGAAAAGAATTGCATCCCAAGCAAAAAAGTAACACCGAGGACGGTGATCTTTAAGAGTACAAAAACAGGAACGGGAAGTTAGTTCATCGTTTCACAAGTTTTTTACTAGGTCTTCATCCTGAGACCTAAACAAAAGCCTACTCCCTTGAATGCATTGAAGAGTAATCCAGGCACGAATCCACAGAGAAAAAAATATGAAAAACAAGCATTTGGCCCGCATTTGAGATGGAGAAATCCAACATCTGCTTGCATGTCGGGAACATGGATCCATAACGTGAAGCATGATTGCATGAATTAAATGCTGACAGCCTAAAACTATCTTACGCAGTAACAATAGAAGATTAAAAGCATTGATTTGAAGAACTGGCACAGCCATTTACATATCATTTTCACAAGTCATTTGTTAGGAACTACAGAAACTAGATTTAAAGACGCCCATTGCAACTGTTTGCATTTGGCTTAACCAGCTACTTCGGGCTACAATAATAAGAATCGCTGAATATAAATGTAAAATTTATGTGATATCGGTACTACTGGAAATATACATGGCAGGAAAATAGCCTGTAACCTAGGGCAACGGGAAGCATGTTACATTGCATTATATCATCCGCGGCTGTCTCCTTCGCCCAGCGCACACCATGTGCAGAAGGTTGAAATGAGGGTTCTGTTTAGACAATCCTCCACTAACGGAAAGCGTACTTTGTTTCTTTTCTTCACCTACTCTTTTTCCCCAGGAATAAATTAATGTAGAAACCTGATCAGAGTAGTTTCAGAAACCAAAAGGTGAATGTTTTCTGCTTCCACCTTCTCCATACTGTTCGTTCCATTTCCTCAGCTCGTTCATACTAGCTGCATCGACGGAAACTGAAGGCCCCACCTATAAAACAAGTAATAGGTATCAATCTACATAAAAATTCCATAATCTCAGCATGAAGTAGAATATATGGTTTGACCGCCTGGCTTTATTCTTTGTATGAAGCTGCTAAGAACAGTCGATTAACCAAATTGTTACCTTTGCTTTTGACTGAATGAAATCATTCAAATTAAGTGGTCTTAATGCAGGAGCTGCACCATTCTTGCCGCCCTGTAGAAAAAGTGACCAGAGGGAAAGAGTAGAGTCAAATACTTGGCCACAAATCAGAAGTAAAAATGACTTCAGGCAACACAAAAGGTACGAAGAATTCAAAGTTTGCAGCTGGGGGGAGGTTTTCGGTGGAAGGGGACAGGATGCACACGTGATACAGTAGCAAACACCAAAGGTATTTCTGAGGTGCTTTGCAAGTGCATTTGGGGTGGGGTCTAAAGTTCAGGAATCTGCATAAATTCTGCCATGTAATCTTAATAGAAATCAGTGAAATATTTCTGCTAATTTACAATTTCCACACTGTATACAACAGACAATGAGCATTACTTAAAACTAATTATATTAAAAGGAACAGTTTATTATTTTTGTTGCATGCTATGGCACAGCCTCTTGCACACCAGCATTATATTGTTTTCTATAAATGAGCTAGTCATTAGTAGTTGATGAGGAAACTTCCATCGATCATATGTTCTCAAAAAGGAAGGAGAAAGGGAAACGTGGCAGAAACATGAACTTGTTTTGCACGAAAAGTCTTCTATATTCACTTTTTGTAGCAAACCAAACAGGTGCCCTAGTTTAGATTGAGAATGACATGACTGAACACAAGAGAACAAAATTAATATCAGAACACACTGCCAAGAATAAGCATTCAAACAAAACCAGACACGAAGTGTGCACAGACCCCAGTATTAAAGGAAGCACAGTGTAAATCCTGAAAAAAATTATTAAACTCAATCACCTTTTCTTCTTCTAAAAGTTCTTCTACTGGTCTATATGCTGCAGCAATACATAGGTTCTGAAAACAAAATTTGACACGGTCAAGGCACTATATTTTTTCCAAGAAACTCAAAATTTGACATTCAGAGCAACCATTACTGCATTACCTTCAAATCACTTCCAGAGTATCCCTCTGTTGCATTTGCAAGTTTGTCAAACTGGAAATTAGGTTCTAAATTTTCTCGATTCAGAATTATTCTGAGAATCTTCATTTGATTTTCAGCATCTGATAGGTCCACGAGTATTCTATAGGCAGTGATATAGCACAATCTTATAAGAAACATAGTTATTGCTTTAAATAGCAGCAGACATGACATATGGAAACATGGAAAATGTAATTATATTATATCTAAGAAGCTCGATCATCCAACTCCTTTACTTTTTTAACGAGGCCTAACAAAGTATGAAATAAAATTATTAAAACCAGCTAAGCACACAACATATGGATACATGGAATATATGATATCTATAACCACCAGATAGGCTGCAATACTCAATGACGAGGGATTTCATATAGCAAACTTGCCTTCTAGGGAACCGGCGGATTACAGCATCATCAAGATCAAATGGTCGATTTGTGGCACCAAGGATAAGGATTCTCTGGCTATCTTTTGATCTCATTCCATCCCACGCTGCCATGAACTCATTTCTCATTCTTCTAGTAGCTTCATGCTCGAAAGAACCACCACGAGCACCAAGCAAACTGTCAACCTACGCATGCAAAATCCAGTAAACAAAATAGCATTCCATATGTAAGAGTGATTGAATCCAGGGGTGTTTAGGAATGCCAAAAGAAAGCCATGTTTGCACTATGTATTGTCAAAATGACCACAAACCTAGATCCATGAAGAAAATGAAAAGGGAAAAGAGATTATTTATTAGAACACCATTCACCTCATCATCACACAGACACCTACAAGCAATAAAAGGAAAAAAAATAGAGAAGGATGCAATTTGCTTTTTCCAATCATTAAAATTGTGAACAATGATACTCCATTCATGGTTGCATATTAGTATGGATTTTATGTTAGGTTTACCTCTTACCCTACGAACCATTAATTTTATTTTTGTTGTTGTGGACAGGTTCTCGAAGATAACCCCTTTCATAGCCTGTTGAAAGCAAAGTTTTGAAACCTAGCCCAATGATCAACATGGCCCAAGCCTAGGTCATAGGTTTTGCTCAGGTCATAGGATTTTGTTTAGGTCATCTGGGTCAACCATATATTTTTTTTTATATAAATCAAAACAATGTCGTTTTGGTAAAAAAAAAAATAGTCAACGGGTTACAACCAGGTTTTGCCATGTCAATTGGGTCATCTAAGTCACCCCGAGTGGTGACTTATCCTTTTTTTTCTTAAACCCAGCCCGGTTCTAGTCCTGGGTCAACTAGGTCCCGAGTCGACTCGCCAAACCAAGTTTCAAAACTATGGTCAAAAGACCATGGATGTATCCTAAATAACCTATCTACACTTCAACAAAGTGGTTCGTTTACATGACATTCCTAAATTCATCACTTCAGTAAAGATGTGAATTCCATGAGTAGTTATTGGAAGAGTTTATGGCATAAGAAGGGAACTCAACTAACTTTAGTTGTGCATATCATCTTAAGACATATCATCTTAAGACAGATAGGCAAACAAAGATATTTATCGGAAGCCTTGGTAACTTGCTGTGAAGTTTAGTAGGAGACAAGTCAAAACAATGGGATATGAATAGCAGAGTTTGATTATAATAACTATTGGAATCGGACTTCTCAACTAAGTCTATTCAAGATCGTCTATAGACAAAACCTTTCTAGAGTGCTGGAGTTGATATGTCCCTCGTATTAGATACCTAGGTGTTCAAGCTGATGGTATGGCAGATTACTTACATGGTATTCATGAGAAAGTCAACAAGATAATAATGAGAAGTATAAAGCCCTAGCTAATACTTATGACTAGTGTTAGAGATTGGTGATCTAGTATAGGCAATGTTTATTCGTGACTAGTTTTTAGTGGGCGAATACAAGAAGCCAAAAGAAAGAAAGATAGGTTCTCATGAAGTGTTGCAAAAGTTAAATAACAACGCTTATAGACTTACACTATCATAGCCATCTAAAGACTTATGATTTCTTCAATGTTCGAAACTTGGCATCCTATCTAGGGAAAGAACAAAACTCAAGGACGAGTTTTCTCTAACTTGGGAAGAATGATGTAGCCAAGCTTGTAGAAACTACAGATTTTGAGCATTTAAATGAGGATCTAACACTACCAAAAGAGGATCTAACACTAGCATATTATGTTCATGGCCTAGCAAATGCTTTTATGGACTAATAGGGACAGTTCTAGGTCCAAAAGAAGGCCTTGTTGTGTCTAACTAGGTTTGCACATTAAAACTAAGAGAATAGGAGATCCAACAATTGATCTGGGCTTAAACTTTTCCTACTAATTTTACAAACAATTTTCCTATAGAGAACCACTATGTCGCTTATTGAACCGTTAGATCTTCAAGAATTAATCATAAAAGTTGTTGTTTGAGCTAATTTTGTTGTTTTCCTAGCATTTTTCATATTTGTTATTTTTATCTTGGAGTGAATTTTAATTTCCTAAATGTTTTCGAACTTTAGGTTGTTTCTCGTAAACTTTTTAAAGAGGCAATAACCATATATTTAAATTATAAGGAATAAAATTGCAAATTTAGAATTCACATTTGCATCTGAACCCTCACCAAAATTGGAATTGAAGGATAAGATTGGGAACTAGAAGAGAAGATAAGGATGAATATTGTGAAGATAATTTCCATATTTCCCTAGCATTTTTATAGCAAGAAAAGGAAGCGAGATAGATTTGTTTTTGGATACTTTTTGTGTCCTGCAATAGATTTTTTCTATTATTCACATCCTACCTTTTACTAAGGGTAAAAATTGTAAACTGCACGGTACCATATCATGAATTTAAATTTAGAAGTAAAAAGTCGGTTTCTTCATGCTAATGCGGCAGTTTATTTTACTGCAATTGTCAAGTGTGTGGGCTTGCATGAAAAAGGAGAAACTCACCTCATCCACAAATATAATGACAGGAGCCAGCTTGCTGGCAAAGGAGAAGAGAGCCTTGGTGAGCTTTTCAGCATCTCCGAACCACTGTCTCAGGAAACAGGAAAATATTAACAAGCAGAAACAGAGCAACAAATGACTACACAAACTGAAACTGCTCAGCTAAATCAATCATGATTGAATTTAGAATCCAATACGTTTGCATAGAAGATATTTGTTACTGCCAAAACTACAAACAGAAGCATACATATCAGTGCTAATTTTGTGACCTTGATTATTGTAGGCAAGAGAACGTGAAACACAGCTAAGGTCTGCATCTTGGAACTTGAACCTAAAATAAGTGGATACAGCATCAATTTCTTAATGTACCTTTGAAGTAAGAGTTGAACCAGTAATATTGATAAAGTTTGCCTCTGCCTCTGTTGCAAGTGCTTTGGCAAGAAGGGTTTTCCCAGTTCCAGGAGGTCCAAAAAGCAAAATTCCTTTGCACGGCTGGAAAGGGCTTTACAAAATCATGCACTGAAAAATGGCTAACAAGGATTGTGCATATTAGGTGTAAAATCAGTACCCGCAACAAATTTCCACGAGAGAAAAGTTCTGGTCTCCTCATAGGAAGAATGACGAGTTCATTCAAAGCCTTCTTCACATCTTCAAGAGCACCTACATCATTGAATTTGACACCAATTTCACCCGGAGCTACCACAGCTGAAACAAAGTTGCTTTCATACTCATCCTTGGCCATGTTCTGCTGATATTTCTATTCATTAGCAATGAGCATATAATATGTAAAGCTCTCAACATTCTCAAACCATTGAGAAGACCGAATTGTTACACATGCCTTCAGATTCTGTGATGGCTTTTCAGATATGGTTTCTTGCTCCTTCAACCTCACGATTGCTATCTCAAGGCTTTACATGAAAAGAATAGATATCAGCTTTGACATCCCAAAACTTTGACTAACATACAAGCATGAGGTAGGTATACCTTTCACGAGGCAAAGACAATTGGTCCCCCTTTATGCATGGGAGCAGGCAAGATGATAAGTAATGATTCTTCGCCCAGCCAATAACCTTTTCAGCCTCTGCAAAACAAAAATGACATGTCAATTTACAGATCCAAAAGGTGAATCAGAAAAGGAAAAAAAAATTGTTCAGCCTTCATTTGTAAAGTTGAACTTGTCAAACTAGTTAGGCTTGTAAACGTTTTTAGAAAAGCAAAGGTAAAGGTTATCATATTGATATTTAGACTTTTTTTCTGGTGAAGAAAACTTTCATTCCTTCTTTGATTTGTAAAATTGAGCAGCTACTTTTTTCCCAAAAAACTTCACAGTCAACATACAGATTTTGCGATGTTAGATACAGAACCAACAGTTTGATAATAAGCAGAAATCAGCTAAAAATATGTTTTTTTCAGTTGCTTACTCTGCTTTGTTAGAATCAGACCATCAGTGTTTACATGCAATAGGTCCATGCATGACATCTCATTTTCTTCAAGAACCTGCATTAGAATTATATCAGCAAATTCCAAAGACAAATAGTGCACAAAAGCATGGGTATCAAATTACCTAGCGCAACTTGAAATTTAAAAAGTCCACTCCATTTAACAAGTAAAGCAACTATAACACTGCCATGGTGAAACAACCTTTTACAGTGAGTCCCTACCTTGTGCAGTTCATTTAAATTACTCCTCGATATAACAATTTTCCTGTCCTCATCAACCTGTTTATTGAATGTTCTAAGAAGATCTTCCTCCTGTATGCAGCAGGGAAAAAAATATACAATCAAAATGATTAAAAAAAACAGAGAGATAAAGCCACATTGGAAATATAGTAAAGCGTTAGATCTCATCAGGACAGAAGCCAGTGCAGTTTGACGAGAAGGATTTCATGTTCCAACCCTACCATCTAAACCTCCAAGTAAGCTTCAGTCATGATCTCACTAGACACCAAAGCCAGTAAAAACATGCTACCATCACAATTTCCTTCAAAGGAAAGCACATTTCCTTAAACACAGGCAGACCTGCAAAAAACGCTTTTGTTCCATTCTAGGCATTAAACGGCATACATTGCATTTTCATAAAATTGTGGGGGTTAACTACTTTGGCTCTAAATTCAACATTTGGTTTGTGTAGAACACTGATCACTCGTACACACACACTTATTAAGGTTTAAACCATACATTAAGGGATAACAAGAAAGAGGAGGTACGAGGTAAGAAGGGAAAACTAAAACTAAAACAAAAACTTGAAAAACAAGACAGTATTACAACTGCAGTTACTCTGGAATACAGCATGCGTCTTTTCATTTTTTAAAACATATTAGAATACAGAATAAATACAACAGTCATACCTTTGGGGGATTGAGGCACAAAATATTGGTGAAGAGCTTGTATATATCATTTTCATTGGATCTCTTTGCCCCTTTGAGTCCCTCAGTGAGATGCGTCAAGGGGAGAGGCTGGAAATTAAAATCACTTTTGGGTTAATTACATAGAAACAATAGCAAAGCTCAAAGCTGCCTAAACAATAGCAAAGCTCAAAGCTGCCTTTGATAAATATGATACTAATCTCAAGATTTTCTTTCAAATTCTTAACATTTTAGAAGTTTTGCAAGCCTTACCAGCTTTGCCAGATGACCCAAATTTGGGAGAACCATTGTCTGTTGAGTATGAGATTCAAAGGAAAAGGATACAAATGAGAAGAAAATGGAATGAATGTTATCCACAGCTTGAAAGACAATTGAAAAGGGAATCAAATGCTTCCAACGTGTATGTATGTGGATGAGTGCATATAACTTGATAAACTTTTGAAACCTACAAATCTTTCTTTCTCCTTTGACACTGTTTCAGCTTTGTTCTGTCCACAAATCAAAACAACAGGTCCTGGTAATTGGTCAAACATTTCCTGCACCTTGCTTACAAAATCCTTGTGGTTTGACTTGGAAACCACCCTAGACAACCACTGAGAAGAATCTGCAAAATAGACAATAATGGGTTGCATGGAACACAAAACCTGCAAATTAGGGAAGACCAAAATTAATCTTAACAGCAAAATCAAGACAGGTAGCGATTGACAGCAAAAGAAAATATCAGACAATAATACCTCACACAGAACCTCCATCGCAATATAGCAGTCTTCTATCTCGGTATCAGGATCATGCTCGATATCCTTAGCTGTACATCAGCCAAAGTTCGGTTATTTACACCCATGCAAACACAGGCCACCTATACAGTTAAAGGGGTAAGCCAGGTTTTAAATTTCCAGATTGGGCTTTTTAATTCAAAGATCCAAATGATGCTTC
This sequence comes from Populus ilicifolia, assembly GCA_015708895.1. Lineage (NCBI taxonomy): Eukaryota > Viridiplantae > Streptophyta > Magnoliopsida > Malpighiales > Salicaceae > Populus > Populus ilicifolia. The sequence continues at coordinate 181,303 of SRLM01000213.1, forward strand.
AACACCTCATACAATTTTCATAAAGTTGATGACCTTCATCAACTTTAACATCATTTCAATTTAAGTAGTTACTGGTGCAAGGAATTACCATCTATCCAACAAACTGGTGCTTTTGCAGGCTGCTCTTGGAGTTTCTCATCCTTCTCTCCTTCATTTGATTTGTTATCATTACCAATATCCAAAATAACAGCGACTTGATCTCCATTCATCTCATATACTTCCCCACGTTGACCACTTGATATAGACCTGAAAACATAACGCTCTCTGATCAAAAGTTCTGCCTGCCAATGTCATGAACGCAGGAAATATGAAAGTGCATGTGCTCTAATGTCGATTGAATTAAAGTTCTTCCAAAGCCTATAACAAAAATTTTCTTAGCTTTGTTGGTCCAAGTAAATGAGCAAGTCTAATGAGACTAAAGGTGATCTTATGCTGTTTTAAGAAAAATAAGAGCTTATATCTGGTTAAAGCTATTGCAAAGATAATTTATGGTCAGAATAACTTATCACAAGTTTCACTTGACATGAGTCCAAAGCATAGCATGTAAGGCTAAATCATAACATATGCTGAAGATCATGCACTACCTCATAAAGTTGACATTTCAGTGTTAGAAGACAAAGCCTTAGAAAAGCAAAAGATTTCTTATTTATTCACCACTCTTTCTACACTTTCAAACTGTCAAATGTAATAAATCAACACATCTGAAAGCTTCTGCATTTCCATGGGGCATCTGAACTTGAAAGAAACAGGGTAAGCAATGCTGCAGAATATTGAAACAGCAGCAGAACATTTTATGACCTAAATCTAGCAAGCACCACCAGATGGGCAGCGCCAACAAATGATCATCTAGAATTGTGTACCAAGAACACACTGCTGGTCAATGACAACTCCACCAGAATCATCCACTCTACCTAAGACAATAGTTGTTTCTTAACTAAGTAAATGAATAATGACCAAAAGCTGTTTTGATAACAAATTCAAAACTGCTGATACTATACAACTTTGTGTGTTGTCTCATCCATCTATATGCTGCAAATTTGCTAAAAGGAAATTGTCAGTTTCCTACTGATGCCTAAAAGTTCTATATGAAGGCAAACATATATTACTTGAATTTCTTTTTTTACAATAAAAATGGCATGCAAGTATTACCAGCATGACCAGTGATGTTTTTAAGCCTCCTTAAGCATCTATATGTTTGCTTAAATTTGATGAGTATGTAGATATTTGTGTCTTTATCGCTGTAAGTTCCTCTGAACTTAATTTTTTTTCTGAATATCAATATGTGGAATCCCTGGTGTAAAATATTTGAAATGCTTCGGGAAAAGAAGATGCAGTGGATACTTAAAGTGCTTGACAAAATTTACCGGGTTAGGTCCCCATCCCAAACAATTAACCTTTAAAAGAAAATTTATCGTAATTAGCAGGGTAGTTGGAGAATTTTCTGAAGGTAGGAACCATGCTGAGTAGTCAGAACTCGCATTTAACATGCAAGTACTTAACTGTTTAATATAAGATAACAAAACATCCACGCTTGCTCTCTAGAATGGACCAGAGTAGGAATTGCTAGATCTAGGATACAAAAGCAGAAGCACATGTCAAAATGTAAGAACCTCTAATATCCCCAGGTTTGTGAAACATGTAATCCCACCCACCAAAGAAAATAATTCTGTGTGGTACAGTATTCACAAAAGAGAAAGCAGAAAATGAGAGTAAATGCCTTGGTGAATTGTATCCTGACAGAAAATGAAGCCACCAAGGCCAGAAGCAGCTCCACTAAAATGTCACCAATGCAATGTCATCTATATCAACGTTCACAATCATTATCACATTTGAATCAGGTATAGCTCAATAACTTTCTGAAACAAGCATTGCCTTTTTCAGCTACTTTACTTCATCAGGGTGTTCAGTGCAAATTTTTTCAAAGGAATATCCTTAGCAGACAAGTACAGAGATTTGGGTGAGCTCTTTTGTTCTAATTTTTGTACCACAAATCAACCTCTCCTAACTTTCTCCCATCTATCAACAGCAAAAAAAATAGTGCCGTCTATGTGGTTCAGTTCTGCACAACAGGACAACTAACCGACCCACCAGACACGGATTAGTGGTATAAGCATTTTTCAGACCATCAGATATTGGTATCTTCCCCAATATAAACCTGTGATGTCAAATTTTATGTGGTTGATGAGGTTAAGCACAATGATTTTAAAAAAAACGACCAGAATACCCTCTGGCCATGATACCTGTGGTCTTAATAGTCATGTATCAAACCAGTCATTTGATTGCCACCATCTTATTTTCAAATCTGAGCCTTTTGCAAATAAGTGGTTTTGTTTGTTTTGAATACTGTTATTGTATTTCTGCATCTAACAATTTGTATTTTGTATGCATGTTCAGGACAATTTCCTGTCTTCATTCTTTTTTAGTTTTTTTCCCCTTATTTTGGTTCTCTTTTCTTTTTGAAAGCATGTGATTTGTTAAGAACAGCACACATACACAAGCAACAAATATAATGTATAGCAAAGAAGCGAGTCAAACTCATAGATCTGTAACAGGTCCTTCAATAGATCATTGAATGATCTGCATCATTGTATGTATACATTTAGAAAATATTTAATTATGACATTGAACTTTCTATTTTGCTAATGCGTAAAAAGAGGAAAGATCTATTATGTGTTAAATGCAACAAAAGGGAGATAAAATAGTACCTATCATCAGCCTCAATGCGTATGGATGGCCCCACGTACTTCACCCGATCCCCTAATAAAAGATGACAAAGCAAGATAAATGGATGAATGGAGAAAACCATAAAAAATGTCAAACTTACTTTTAAAAAAAAAATTCAGCAATGCGAAATGCCTAAAATCAACAATAACACAATAATACTGTAAATATTGCTATTTAAATTTGTTCAAATTGAACATGAAAACCATCAGAATTCAACTACCATCGTAACATAAAATAATCCAAGCACGGCCATGAGAGCATCTTCACTCAAAAACATGCAGCAGGTACTACCACTACTACTACTAGAAACATTACCACCATAAACCAACCTGCAATGACTGCCTTAAAAAATACAAAGGAATGGAAACAAAGCTTATCAGAGAAATATGTTTGCACTTATTTGAAAAACAGAAACTAGTGAAAGAATACATTGGCAATTAGGGAAAAAACATGTTACAGAGCATAGTTCTAAAATGGAAAATAAATAAAAGCACGGTGCAAGGATAGTTGGAAAAAAGTAACCTTTGTTAAGTGGCCTTTTGAGGGTCTCAGAAGTGTCTTCAGCCTTATTCTTTGAGGACTTGGAGGAACTGTCATATTCTCCAGAGACTCTCTGCCGTAATATGAATACACAGTCAGAAAGTCTACTGTGCTCTTCATTAAAAAATAAAAATTCTGATAACCAGAAATTAGGAAATATTTACAGTTAGCCATGGTTGTCCACAATCCACAAAATAAAAATTAATTATGAAAAATTAGAAAGCAATAAGTTTTAATTGAAAATTTTTTTCAGCAGCCATAATTTCATAAAGGTCCATAGCAGCAAAAGGAATCAGAAACCAATTGGTCAAGCATATTAAAACATCAAAAGCATCATTCTGAGACCATCATCACATGTTTCCTTCCTTCACACACTCTTGTCTGTATCAAACAAGTGGAACTGCTTTCTGAGTCACTATATTATCCCCAATTCAAGACCTAGTGTTGATGAGATGAAGTTAGCATCTCACAGAATATTTTCCTAATCCACTCCATACCATTCCTCCAATTTGCACCAAACAGTGAGTGGTAAAATACCTTGTATCAGACAGCTGATACTTTAAAAAACGTACCTTCTCAAATTCTTCTAGGCTGAAGGGAAGAAGCTTCTTCAGGGATGCCTCAGCAGTTGCCTCTACATCAACTGCATCATCATCACTGAAATCTGATTTAGCCTCAACACTGCTTGTCCACTCCTCTTCATTGACTGCGTCATTTTCATCCTCAACTTCTGACTCTGAAATACCATCCTCCACAGATTCTGCACTATCATCTGGTACACACTCATCATCTCCAAAATCCTGGTACAGGATCAAAATAATGATCACTAAAACTTAGTTTGGATATCAGAAATACAGAAATATCCAGAAATTGTCTTAATCTTACATAATGCGCAAGAACACCACTATCAAGCACCAGCAGGGGAACCTGTAAATCCTGTGCCAGTGCTTTAACAGTTCTTTCCCGATAAAGCTCGGTTCCTGTATATGGCATCAAGACATGGCTAACTGATTCAAAAGCTCATTTTTGGTTTTTTCAATAGGACTCAAGAATATAAAACAAAAAATGAAACAAAGCAGCAAACAAGTTTCAAAACAGATGGTTAGTAATCGACCTGGAACACTCTGGAGCAGAATTCTCCCACTCGAAGATTGCAGACGAGCCCCGTAGGAAGTGGTGCATTTTTTATGTTTCAAATGGGAAGCAACGCATTCCACCAGAGTATTTTTGGTGTGCTCACTGGAAGAGAACATGAATCATTAATGAATTTCCCAAACTGAGTGATTTAGTAATAGCCGAACCTAGTAGTTTTAAGATTAAAAAGAAAAAAAAATTAAAAAAAAAAGAGGCTGATGAGAAATAACAAAGACTAGTTGGGGCATTTACTTAATGTAGTACGGAAAATTATCCCAGGAAACATGCAGCTTCTCCCATGGAACAGTTCTCCTCAAGAATTCATTTTTAAACTTTTCTCTTCTAGTCAAAGACGGAGATTCCTTCTTTTTAGCTTCTATAGCAAGCTTCTCATTATGAAGCCACTCCTTTTGATCTTGTTCCCCTAGTCGAGCATGTGCATCATAGTGCTTTGCATCTTCACTAACTGTTTCTTGCCGGGTTTTCTCATTATCAGAGCTAGCTCCATCTGTCACCGGGGCATGTTTATCCTCACTCGTATTCCTCCCATCCGATCCTGAACTACATGCACGGAATTGAATATCCGTCCAACACGTATTAGACCTTCTAAGCAAACCACCATCACTATTTCTGAAGGCAATGCTCCTTGATGAAAGTGAATATAATAGCTTTCTTTTAATGAAACTAGCATGCAAAAAAGGGCCCCTCGCTACTATTGAACAGCTCATAGACCGGTCCCGGCAGTTTGGCCTAATGAAATGCTTTGATGGATGAAAGAAAGAACCCCATTTCGGATTTCTGCACTTAACTATTCCCGCATACATTGTAGCTCCTTGCTCCTACTAGCTCCTGCAGGACTGCAAAAACAACGAAACTGTGTTCGCATAAAATCATAAACAGCACAAAAACAAGAATTTGATTACAAAATCAGCCATAAAACCATTACCCATACACATTCGGCAAAAAAAGGGCACTCAACAAAACCCAAAAAAACTCAAATGTATCAATGCATAAACATGAATGGCGAGGAATTATCAAGATGTGCGCAGCAAAATTTTACCCAAACCAAACTGGTACTTCGCTATTTCAATCATTCCATTCAAAGTTCACATTTTACACTTTATCATCTTTTTAACAATCAAAAACACTAACAAAAAAGCCAAGGTTATAAAATCTAAGATGAGCCCATTAACCCTGCACATCCAACTAGAAAAGGGCAGTCAACAAACCCTCCAAACATTCTAATGTAGAAATACACACACGTGAAAGATAAAGAATTCACGTGAATGAAAAAGAATTTTTGCCACTTGCTAAGTAATTTTACCCTTATATAGCTAATTCTTTAACATTTCCAGTCAATTAACTGCCAAAAAAACACGAAAAAGCTTCATAAAAGATTACTAACGTTGATGAATTAAGAACTTCAAAACCTAGTCAAAGTTCAGTCACGTGCCCATAACAAAGTTACATACAAGCTCTCTCTCTTTTTCCTCTCCTCTCTTTTGCTTGGGAAAGAGATAGAAGAAAGCGGTAAAAGTGGAAACTAGAGGAGATGCGAAAGTGTTGTTCATAAGAGGGAGAGATTAGATTTGGAGTCGAGAAAGGATATGAAGGTAAGGTAAGATTATTGTGTTTGCAAGTATCACGTTACAAACAACATCTGTTGTCAGAGGTTTCACTTCTCTTTTTTTTCTGTGTTTTCTGGTTTCTGTGTTTTGCGTTTCTGAATATAAATTATTTTTGTGTTTTTAATTATTTTAATGTGATAATATTAAAAATAAATTTAATATATATATATATTATTTTGATAAATTTTTAGATGAAAAGTATTTTAAAAAATAATTGTTATTGCAATATCAAATATTATCTCAATGTATGTCTTAGAGTAGGATAGAAATTATATTTTTTAGTGTTTTTTTATAAATATACAAAAATATTTTTTTATATTTGTTAAAATTTGTTTTCAATATCATCATTTCAAAAAAACTTAAAAAATATAAAAAAATAAACTAACACTGAAAAAATCAAAAATTTTCAAATGTGTAATTCAACCACAATCTCAAACACCCATTTAATTCTTGTTTGAAAATATAATTAGAATTACTTTTTAAAATATTTTTCATTTAAAAATATATCAAAATACTATTTTTTAAATTTATTTTTAATATAATGAAAACATAATAAAATTAATTTAAAATTAAAAATATAATTAAACCGCTATACCAAACATTATTTTTCTTTGATACATTTTAGATGTTATGGGCTAACAATACATTTCAACACAAACACCCATGTTTGTACCATATTTTAAAACTTGTGTCATATTTTAGAACTTACTTATTTCATCAATAACTACACAAGTCTCTTGTACTTGTATTGTAATGTAGACCAAATTTCTTAAGAAAAAAATTATTCTAATGAAGTGGTGTTTGGTGTTTTTAAAGAGACAAAAAGAATATAAAACTCAAGTTATTGATTTAAATGAGTTTAAAAAACTTAGTTGATTTAATAATATAATAGTAAAATAAAAAAAGCAATAAATAATTAAAAAATAAAAAGATTAATATCATAAAAATATATCTTCTAAATATTTGTAAAGGCTTTCAATAATCTTATTTGATTACAAATAAAAATTGAATGAAAATGAGTAGAAAAAAAAGTTGAAAAAATATAAAATTCAATTACTAATAAAACAAATACTACAAGATGAACAAGGAAACAAACAAATTTAAAAAATATTAAAAAAAACTTGACTCGAGTCAATTTATCAAATTCATAGTGCAACAGTGACACTAAGATAAACATATGCAAAAGATATTAAATAAAATAATAGAGATTAACTCTTAAGAATACTAAATGATGAAAGACAAATGTAAAAAAAAAAATCAATTTAAAAGAAAATCCTTAAAGATAAAAAAAACTCAAATCAACTTGGGTTAACTCGACCAATCTATGACTTGAGATATAAAATCAGGATAACTCTGCAAAAAAAATAAAAAATATATATGAAACTTAAGGTCCAACAATATAGTGTCTATTGATGAAATGAAAAAATTAAATTTTTTTACAAAAAAAACTAAAAAAATTAAAGTTAAATTAAACTAATATTTGAAATTTGTGTCCCGAATCATGAGATCGAGATTATTCATAAAAGAAAAAAATCATAAAGTTTTTTTTCTAAACATCTAAAATTAAATAAATAACAGTTAAAACAACAAAGATTAAATTTAGTATAAAAATTAAGTAAAAGAAAATAATAAGAAACTAAATAAAACAAGATAAATCAAGAAAATAATTTTTTAAAATAATAATTATAAAAATTAAAAATATATATAAAAATTAAATGAAAGAAAAAAAGAAAAAATTTGACTGAAGCCTAATTTTTGCTGTACCATGCACACGCATCTTCCCATCAAGAAGACAATGCTGCGGTGCTTTCACTATTGTCATGAAAAACAAAGTTTGGCTACCAACATGCCCACTTAGAATGTACAAGTACCTCTCACCTATTTATATTAAAAAGAATATTAAATTTCCATTATTTTTTAACTATAAAGTTGAAAATGATGCACTTTTTTATTTCTGCATCAAAAGAAATATTTGAACCGTGAATTGCATGCTAAGTAGTTTGTTTACTAACTATTTGACAATCATTTCATTGTGGTTAAAATAGTTTTTTATTAAAAAAATATGTATGTAGAGTTTCTCAGCATATTTTTGCAAATAAAATAAACTAAATAGTTAAACTTGTTATTTTTTATAATTTATTTTTATCAAAAATAAACATTTATAAAATTAAAAACCAACTCAATATAAAGGTGCTAAGAAAAAAAACAAACCAAAACAAATTATGTTATCCAATTTATAACTAATAAAATATTAAAAAAATAAAAAAAAATCAACTATAATAAATAAAAAAAATATAGTCTCTCGTGCTAGGAAGGTCCAGGCACGTGGGTCTAAAGCATTCCACACTCTCAAGCATTGTTTTTTTTTTAATTTTTTTATTGTTTACTCTTAATTTTTTTTTAAAAAATATAGCAAGCAATGTAATACATATGCTCTGTCAAATTCTAGCAACCTCTGATCACTAAGAAATTAGGTTGGTTTATTTGTAATAAAAAAACTCATTTTCAATTTTATTTTGACTTGAAAAAAAACACCTCAAACACTTTGTAAAATATATTTATAGTTTCTAATAATCTAAAAATTAACTTAGAGACCTATAATTATCCTGAAATCAAAAATCTTTTTAAATTAATATCTGCTATTTCAAGCAAGTTTAAGAGAGAAAACACATTGAAAAAATTTTACTTCTCAAAAGGAATTTATGAACACAAAAAATACATATTTTCATGATCATAATCAGTTGCAACTAAAATTTTCTCTCTATCACCCAAATCCAGACACTTTTTTTTTTATTATTTCTCAAACTAAGAATCCAAATAAGTAAAATAAGGTTGAATATTAAAATTTAATTTTGTAAATTGTCAGAAACTAAAAGTTTATAATTTAAAAAATTAGAGGATAAAAGTATATATTTAGCCTTAAGTTTAGAAAAATCTTCTCCTTTTGTTGTGTTTTTCAATTTACTTCTTTATCTTCGAATCTTGCCTTTTCTTAGTAAATATGCTTTAAATGGTCATTAATTTTGATATATAAAAGTGTAATTAGAAAGAAAGAAAAAAAAGTCTAAAAAACAAATCACTGTGGTAATTCAAATTAACTTATCTATTTACTGTGACAATCCATGATTGCCTGTTTCCGGTTGAACAATGACAGTATTTTCCTCACGCTTGTTAGAGTATTTATTTACTAGGTAACTTATTATTGAGATTGGTCTGTATAGCTCTCTCAAAAAAGAACAAAAACACAGAGACCGGCCTTAGGAGTGTTAGCAATGCAGAAGCCAGTTTCGTTGGGTTTTTTTTTTTGTTTTTTTTAAAGCATTAGAACGCTGAAGCTCTAGTCTAAGATTTTTCTTCTGTAATCTTCTGCTCGAATTTACATCGAAGTAGCACCAGTAAGGGAAAAAAAAATCAAGGATTCAAAAGGTATGTCTGAGAAGTTTCGACTTGGGATTTTGACAAGAATGTTCATCGACTCAAGCATTCTGTCTCATCAGCGGTGGATAGAAATATATATAAAAAAAAAATGAAAGCGAGAACTTTTCTATACAGCACATTACAAAAATCTGCAAGAATGGTTCCCAGGACGTTGCCTGGATTCATGAACCATTCCATGCTATACTTTTCTTGTTGATGGAGACATCATACTCAAGGGTTTGGTTGGAATTTCTGATAAGAAAAGGTGTTTATGCAGAAACTACTTGAAAAATGCAGAAAATTGTGACTAGCTAAACTACTCTTTATTAAGAAGGGAGTTTAACATGTTTTCAGATGATCAACAGCCAACACTGGCATTTACAGAAAGCTATAAGAAAATGGGAACTAAACGAAAAGCAAGCCATCAATCCAAAGCACACAAACAAATCAAGCACGTCAAAGAAAGATATAAAGCGTTATTTAATATTCCTCGGTTGAGAGAGGAGCAGTTTAAATTTAGAAATCGTGGGCCTGTGGCCATCCATCATCTTCCAATAATCAATTTCTTCTCTATGGCTTCCAGATAATGGTAGTTTCTGCGATCATTGAAGTGACCACATAGGGATCCATGTTGGATGCTGGCCTTCTGTCTTCAAAGTAACCTGTCAGTCATGACAAAGAGACATAAGCTGATGCTATCAATTCGCAACTGTGAGGTCTGGGATGAGAGTTAACAGAGAGCACTTACCTTTTCCTTCTTTCTCAGTATCGCGACCAACGCGGATGGATGCTCCCCTATTCGCTACGCCCTATATGATTTGGACAGTGCATGTGTTACTAGACGAAATCCAAAGTAAAACAATGACACGAGTTTATATTCTTTGAAGAAAATATAAAAAAGCAACCAAGGAGCTGAACTCACCCAGGAGAAAGTGTTGATATCAGCAGTCTCATGGCGACCTGTCAACCTTCTCTCGTTGCCCTCACCATAGGCCGCTATGTGCTCCTTGTGTCGGAGGCCTAGTTTCTCAATGGCTTTCTTGATCACAGCAATTCCACCCTCATTTCTCATTGACTTGGTGCTGAGGTGGGGATTTAGGGAAGACCATCAAAAGATGTATTTTTTACACGTTTACGTTCTAAAGAATCGAAGGTCCCTGAGCATATAATGAGGTTCTTTTATAAGGTTCTGGTTTGGTGCATTACCTGTAGTTAGTGTGAGCTCCAGCTCCATTCCAGTCACCCTGGATACGAATATGAAAAGAGAGTAAATTGAAAGATGGACAGTATTTTGAAACAAGCTGACAAAGCAGTTTTAAAAGCTTCAAGATTTGAAACTGAAAGGCAAATTTGCCGCCGGAACACAAACCGGGATTGGTTTTGGGTCAAAAGAAACCACAACGCCAGCAATTTCAGCGATTCTCTGCATGACCGAGCAGAATAAAATGTTAGAAGATTCCATTGAAGAAGAAAATAAATTGACAAGAATGGCAACACATGCCTCGAGGATGTATCTGGCAACCCACACTTCATCACCAGCAGAGATTCCAACGGAAGGACCAACTTGGAATTCCCACTGTTAATTAACCCAACTCGTTAGCACATGTATAAGCAAAAAATAACAGAAACAGAAGCCTTGATACCCAAACGAGATTGATTGATTAAAACAAAAGCATACCTGACCAGGCATAACTTCACCATTGATACCACTAATGTTAATACCAGCATACAAGCATGCCTTGTAGTGGGCATCAACAATGTCACGGCCGAAGGATTTGTCAGCCCCTACAGCACAGTAGTATGGACCCTGCAAACGTATATATGTTGACAGAACTTGTCAAGAGGCATTCAGGTAACATCTCTGACAAGCATGTTAACAGGTATTGAAACAAATTCCAAACCTGTGGACCAGGGAAGCCACCAACGGGCCATCCAAGGGGCCAGTTGATGTCCTTCTGGAGAAGAGTGTATTCCTGTTCGATTCCATACCTGCTCATAACGTAGAGGACATCCACAAGTAAGTATCAAATGTTAGTTAACTTCTGGATAGACCTTAAACCAGTTTATGATGATTGACCTCTGTTGCGGTAGAGAATTTGACAGACCACCTGTGATATAGTTAGTTTTTTTTCTTAATTATTTAAGGATTCATTCATGATGATCCCAACTGATTCTCGCATGCCAGCATATGAACAACCAGCTGCTAAATTCTAAAACATCGTTATTGCAAGGGGGTAGGTAAGCACTTGATTCTGTCGCAGTAGCTGACACCTAACAGCTATGGCTTACCTTATTCAAACATATACCATACCAGAAGAGTTTTCCTGGGATTATTGTTTTCAGAATGTTAATTAAGAAAAACTTGACAAAATGCTAGCATGGCCAATGGCAGTTTGTGGGCGTTACTTTATAAGACTCTAAGGCCCGATGTTGACAAATTCATGCCCTCATGATTGACTCCAAAAGATATTTGAATAATCAACTCCAAAGTTACTTCCAATATTTATTCCAGCTCAAAATGTACATATAGGACAAATAATTGTTTGGTGCATGCCATCATCGCATTATAAGCTAGCTGAGTAGACGACTACGCATAGTTCCAATTGCATCATGAAACTTTGGAAAAGATGTGCAAGTTGTCTACATAAACAAATTAATAAGGTGAAGGTTTTTTTTAAAAAAAATAAATTATTATGATGATGATAGCAAGAAGGTTTCCAACAACAAGAAGGCAGAGCAATTTATATGCAAGCAAGATCCATCAAATCCTCAAAGACAGAGTGAAAATTCTTTATTTGAAATAATAACAATGGTGATGATTTAAAATATTTTTTATTTAAAATTATATAAAATTATTTTTTTTATTTTTTTAAAATTATTTTTTATATTAACAAATCAAAACAATCCAAAAACATAAAAAAATATTATTTTTTTTTAAAAAAAAATTAAAACTAGTTTGCACCCATTCCGCGACACAAAATAAATATAATTCAAGATCCTTAAAATCACTTCCGACTAAGATTTACCCAACTTCTTGCTGGACAAAAATTTCCTTTCTTTTTCAGCTTTCCCAACCTCAATGGGCCAGGTCAACGCACTTCTAAACCACAAATTAAGCTATGGACACATCCCACCAACTCCATTTTTCCTGGACGAAGACTTTGACCTGCGTGATTCCTTGAGTTTAACCACCAACTAAGGCCACTGTTTGTGTCAAGTTGGGCTGTGAAGGAAGAGAAGCTGATGCATGAACTTGGTATGGTGTTGAATCACAGGACAAGCTCATGGGTCCTGTGAGCTGTGGTTGATATGCAAAAGCCAGAGTATTATCATTTTAAAGCGAAGAAAATTAATGTCTTGGGCCACTTGAAAAGAACAGACACTCTTGATCACAACCAGACTTGATAAGGCAAGTTTTATCACTGCGGCAGAATAAATTCCATGCCAATGATGGCCACAAAACCATATGATATAACATGTCGATGGAAAATATAAAAAAAGCTATCTCTGCTGTGAGAAAAACAATAGATGAGATTTCTTTAAGGAGGAATGAACTGGGTATGTTTTCTTCTTGAGAATTAGATGAGATAGTTACCATGGCTCCTCGGCGGCAACAACAGGGTCGCTAAAGATCTGGGCAGCATTGAACCTCTTGTTTGTTGGAATCGGCTCCCCAGCTGGTGTGTATGCATCGCACATCACCTAAAGCCCAGAAGACATTATTTATCCTTTTGGATTTTATGCTGAATGTGCTAAAAATATCTTTTAAGTCACGGGAATAATTTGAAGAGGCCAAGGGCAAGCATTAATTACCAAGATGTTGTTTCCTTTTCTAAAAGGATCCTTGAATATCGATTGCGGGCTGATCCAGTCAAGATTCAAGAACAAGAGAACCGAAATATCAGATATGGTTATAGCTAAAATCCATAACAACATGGAATCTTCAATAAAATCTAAGAACAACAAGAGATTATTCCCCAGAACACTCTTTTTAATTAACCATTCATATATTCAGAATCCATATATTTAATGTATGGAAACTATTCATTAAAACTAATATTACTGAGTAAATCTTGAATTTCTTTACCTAATACTGGAACCAGAGTCCGGACACAGATCAGGATCAAAAGTAAATTGGCATGCGAATAAAAAGATGGTGGAAGGATTGGTACATACTATAAAATAACCTCGCTGTCATCACCAGGTGCCTGGCCTGTGCTAGAACCATCGTAGTTCCACTTCGGAAGTTCGGCAGGGCCAGTCACCGGCCCTGGGAGAGTCTGTTGAAAATATAACAGAACTGAAAGTGAAACACCCATCACGAGAGACCCATAATTCAAGAGGATTAAAAGGAAAAAAGGCGCTTACCCTTGCTTTGCTTCTCAAGTCCATTCCTGACCCACCAATCCTGCACACACAAAGGAAAAAGGAAGAGTTTTAACACAAGTGAAGTGACTGGTTGATCATATATATATATATGATCATAGACAAGGGAGAAAGAGAGGATGTACCATATGTATTCAGCTATGATCTTTTCAGTGGTATCAGAGAGATTGATGTTGATGAGATCGTTAAGGGAAGACATGGCTGAAAATCTCGTACGGTAGATAGACAATGACAGTACTTCAGACTCAAGAGAAGATGGGGGTAGAGAAATGAGGGGGTGGTGAGGGTCGTTAAATAGAGAAGATTCTCCTTGACAATGGCACCTAATTATATTGCCAATAAAGAAAGGAAAGAAGAATCTGAATACAAGGAAGGTTCTTGGAAGAATATTCAGCAATCACGGAATCTACAAAGCTTGTTGATGTGTTTACACTTGTGAAGGTGTTTTTTGTGCTTTTGTTTCGTCATCTTGAAAAAACTTATGACGCTCGAGTTATAATTAATATTTTTTTATAAATTATAGTCTGAGTTGTTAATTAATATAACAGTCTGCATCAACAAATCTAAAAATAATCAATTCTGTTATGAAATTAAATGGAAATAATCATCAAAATCAATGTAATTCTTATTAGTTGTTTTTTTAAAAAAAAATTATTTCTAATTTTATTAAATTGTGTTATCTTATTTAATTAATGGTTAGTGTATTATCAACATATTAAAAAAAACTGAAACTGCTTTGTTAAAATAATTGGATGAAAAGAGATTTTGAGAATGATTATAAGATTTTCTTTCTATGACTTCAAAGTGATTGCTTCTTTATATCAAATTTATTTTATTTTATATAATTCAACTATACAAGCATTTTTAAAGTAAATCAATCATAATAATCACCCGATTATTACCATAAAAATAAGAAATAAAAGATTAAAAAAAAGCATCACTTCTTATTTATATAGCTAATTTCTTACTTTTTTTTACGAAACAAATTTTTTTATTTCAAAATAAAATGTTAATTAACAAATTCATTCAAAACCATCATTAATGTTAATTCAACCTATTTGTTCATGTGTTTTAAAAATATTTTTAAAATTTATTATTATTTTATTTACTTTAAATTAATATGTTTTTAATATTTTTTAATTATTTTGATATGCTATATCAAAAATAATTTTAAAAAATAAAAAAATATCATTCATATGTATTTTAATATAAAAAATTATTTAAAAAACAACCATAATCATAATTATATTTTAAAACAATAAAAAAATCTGTATTTAATCTTTACCTCGTGCTTCTATGATTTTCATGGAATTTAATCAAATGTATAAAAAAAAAAAAAGGTTTTCCAGCTATTTATCGACTGGGGACAAATTGGGATTTTCATCCAAAGCTACTTGGTTGGGAATTTTACACGCTGAAGAGCAAGAACACCGAAGAACCAAAAGGAACTCAACATGGTTTAGTGTGCAGTGCATTTGTATTTAAGACTAGGAATAACGCCGAGTAAATATTTTTATGTTTTGTTCGGTCAAAGAGCTACAGTAAAAAATATATATAAGAAATTATTGTAGTTAAACTTGTAATATTTGGGATGAATAGCATGATTTTCTTATTTTATCACGGGCATTAAATTTTTTAACTAACTTAAAATGAGGTCTTTCCACTCATAAAACCATGTTTAAAAGATATATTATTATTGAGAAGATAATATAATTAAATCATAATTTATCCAGTTATTGAATTATTTCTCAAATATATTTGATAATAAAATAAATAATTAAATGAGCTATGTGTCAAATAAAATATTTGCAAAATCTAATATAGCTAAAGTTGAAAAATGAAAATCCCATCACAAATAAATTTTTTTTCCTGTCATTTAATCTCGATCTCTTCATGTTTTTTTTATAACTCTTGTTTTTATATTTTTTAATTTTCAGATTTAATGTTGGAAATGAAGGCTAGGATATCTACACTGCTACACGTGGCTCAATAAAGATGCTGCCATCACATGAATCATTTGAGGGATCGCCGTCAGCTAAATTGCTGGATAGATGACTTTGATGGAAAATGTATTTGTAATTATTTTTTAAAGTATTATTTATTTAAAAATATATTATAATTATTTTTTATTATTTAAAAATTATTTTTAATATCAATATATTAAAAAAATATAAAAATATTAAAAAATATTAATTTAATACAAGTAAAAAATTTAAATTTTCTTTGAAAACAATTTTAAAAATAAAAAACAAACAAGAACAGGCGTGCGGGTATCATCGTCAAGATCAGGAGAATTGGATGGGTGCACAGAAAAAGAAAAATAAAAGAGATTTATCTCTTCATGTGTGTTTCGTCTTGGATGCTTTAGGAAAGAAAAAGGGTAAAGTATTTTCGTTAGGTCTGGAGCAACATGTGTATTTATTTCATATTTTAAATTAACAAATATATTTTTTAAGAAGGAAACTATGTCGTTTGGTGGGGGTAAAAGTAGGTGAACATTATAATTTCTTTTCTTGTTGTGAAGTTGTTGGATGTAATATAAAAATCAATTTTTAACATTTATAATAACAATATAAAAATAGTTGTTGTTTGGAAAAATAATAGATAAAAACAATAATATTATTACCTAGTGATTTTAATGGTAAAGAAAATACTAAATTTTTGAATTTTTAATTGTATATCTTAAATAGTAAACTTCTACAATCAAAAGAAAAAAAAATAATGAAAAAAAATTCAGACTTCCCTCAAGGTTAATTCTATACAACGAGGAGTTGTTACAATTGTTACTAGTGAAGAAGACCATAATGGTCATGGCGATAAAAGGGTTTTAGATGGTATTTATTATTAGGTTATGGCAGAATTTTTTTCTCTTTCTCTTTTCATTTTCTCATCCTTTTCTTTCTCCTCTTTGACCTCCTAACTTAAACAAACTTAATTTTTTTTTGGCTTAAAACACTTTTTTTCTTCTTCTCTCTCCTCTTTGGGTTCTTCTCCTTCCTTATTCTTTATCTATTTATAAAAGGGGAAGATAGATGATTTGATCAAGTCCCCTAAGATGAATTCCGGTCCTTAATATCTATTATTTTGTACAAAAAACATGATTATCAGACCTTTTTTGCATCAGTTTTATACATCCTTTTGGTACAGCGAGGGGCAAAATTGAAAAAGAAGATGTCAAGGAAAAGAGTGAGTATACTTTGGTTGTGTTATGAAGTATAGATAAGAGGATAAAATATTATCATTTAAGTGTATAGAAGAGAAGGAGCAAAAAAAAAAGGAAGAAAAAGGTGTTGGGCATGCACCAAAACAACATCGTTCTCTTTTTTTCATGAAACAACATTGTTTTGCTTAAAGAAAAGTTTTGTTCTTCTTGAATATGTCAGTTTAGTTTATCAATTTTTTTTCCAGTCTAGTCATTGGATTTTTAACTATATTCTTTTTTCTCATTAGTTCTTTCAATTTTACATCTAGTTACACTTTTTTTCTTTTTTATTAATTTTTAAAACAAATAAAACTTTTATGAAAGGATCAAGAAAAAAAAAATAAAAATCAAAAGAATAATAATCAAATTGAAAAATGTAATATTTGTAAACTAGGATTCGATGGTGAAGTTTATAAAAAAACAAAACAAAACTTCTATAAAATAATCAATAATAAAAATTAGAAATTAAAAGAATAATGATTAAACTTTAAATACTAACAATAAAGGAGGGCCAAACTCTAATTTTAGTGCCAGGAGAAAGGAAAAAAAAAGGCGAACCAACGACAAATTGAGTCACCACTATAAATGTGTTGCATCAATAAGAAAAACATACGATGATGCTTTCAACAACATAAAAAAATAATATTTTTAGATGCACTAAGGTGTCGCCCAAACCATTTAAAGTGCCGAGCTCCTCCTACATTGTTGCTTTCTTTTAGTCGAATATCAAATTATTCATAAACTGACTTCATAGTAATGAAAAAAAAAACATTGTAAAAAGACAAAACAACTCACCAACTCTAATTTTAATATTTTTTTCATTTAAAGACATTCTAGTTGTTTCACTATGTATTTTTTATATTTGGTCAAATACCAAATTACCTTTTAATTGACTTTATAACAGCGAAAGAAATCATTGTGTAAAGACAAAAATGTCTCTTGACAAGATTTTTATTTTTTTCTTATTTTTAATGGTATTTTGATCTTTTTACCATGCAAGCAGAGTATAAAAAGATTTTTTTCTTGATTAATTTGATAATGATAAATTGAACTTGTTAAAAGACTTAAAACCATTGATAGCCGATGTTAGGTTTTTATCATGGAGGAGTATAATTATTAGTACGCAATTCCAATGAATAATAATTTTGAGTGTGAAGCTAATTTTTTTAAGGAATTTTAGCTTCTTTCAGTAGTTAAAATAGGAATGATTATCCTGTCACCGCATGACATATTGTATTCAAGGTTTTGTAGTCAATTTTATGAATATTGTACTTTTTAGTGATTCAGTTAAGGTTTTTTTTTTAATTCTAAAACAAATATTTTAGAGGGATTAGAGATGTCCAGGGAAAAATATTTTAGAAATAATTCCTCTCATGTGTCAACTTTTCGATTGCATATAAGGACTACATTATTGTCCATGATTAACTATCTTCCGATTTTAGAAAAAGCATCAACGTGGATCATGGTCTAATTCAAGAAAGATCAATCATTTACTCAAGTTTTAACTATTTGATTATGATCTCATCAATACCAAAATATATCATCACTAGCCAGAAACAATTGTCTCATATTCTTTGTCTTAAAAGGCAAGATTAAAGTATACCTAGCATCCTAAAGCTTTTTAAATTAGAATAAAAAACTAAACTTTAAAGGAACCTTTTTTAAAATTTTTAATTTAGAACACAACATGAAAAACACGTCAAAAATTTAAATATAACCCGTAAAGGAGTCATTTTTTCACTTTGCAAGGTCCAACTATTCATCCTTTCATGTATTAATGTGGATGAGTTGTGTAAAATTTTTTATATTTTCAATTTAATATTCAAACTTTTTTTTGGCAATTTAGTCATAATAAAAAACTAATTGCTTCTGATTTTTTATGAAAATGTGACATTAAAAGAAGAGGGACCGAAATAAAAAAGGATATTAAACACGGGTGGCATGATATAGGTTTCACAAACATATATACTCTGGTGATTGAATTTTAAAAATCACACAAATTATTAATTTTAGTACCTTGATATTTTTTTCAATTGAATTTTGATATAAAAGTTTATTTATTTTTATTATTTTAGTTCTTAATTGAAAGAGAAGAGAGAGATGTTGCTGGATTATGGCTGTAGAGAGAGGAAAATATTATTGACATCAATTTAAACAATTAAAACTATCGTACCCGACATGGCGACAATCTTAAAAATTTATTAAAATCTTTGAAAAAAATGAATTTCTGGTATCCTGTTCTTTAATGAAAATGTTCTTTGTTTAAGGAGTCGTCATCTAGTATTATGGTTACTAGGGACCTTAACTGGTTAACAAAAATTATATGGTCCGAGACTGGTTACATAAAACGAAAGATATTATCACCATTTAAATGTCCTGCATAGGACAAGCTGCATTGTTGATCTTTGTCATTAATTGCTAACATTTTTTTTTGGTTTGAACTATGACTGTTTGTGTGTAATATTCCTGACTCTAGCGCCAGTGAATATTCAACTATGAATATTTTTAACTTTGGTATTGGTAAATATTATATAAGTATTAAAATAAATGATTTTAAATCGTTCATTTTTTATTTATTCCTGACTCTGGCGTTAATAAACAAATAAAATCAATTTATTTTTCATGCATTATAAAAAAATCAAATAAATTTAAATCAGTATTTTTTATATTGACTCTGGTATTAATATATAAAAAGATCAAATAAATATATTTTTCATGTAACTAAGTAAAAGAGAAATAAAATAAAATAAATTAGTACATTTTTTATGCGAAGATGACTGCAGCGCCGGTGGTGCCTCTCGTCCGCCCATGGCCTTTCTTACTGCTTTTTTTGCATGGCTGTTTAGTGCGAAGATGATTGCAGCGCTGGTGGTGCCTTTCGTCAGCCTATGGCCTTTCTTGCTACTTCCTTTTTCTGGCTATGCTAAGGAAGGTCGCAACGCCGGTGATGGTTTGATTGCTTTCTGTCAAATACCAATGGTCCGGTGATCAATTGTTTCCTTGCAGGGATGAAAATAGGGCTGATTCGTGATCCTCTGCCTTTCTCTCCTTTTCCGTGTATATATTTTTTTTTGACGAAACTGGTTTCTTCTTGCAGGGTTGAAATTTGGATTGTTGTTTCGGTTCTTCTCTGTATTTTCTTTTTTTGGATGTGTTTTGTTTGCTCCTTTTTTTCCCTTGGGTTCTGTTATGTTTTTCTTGGTCTCACCTCCCTCTAGTGTCGAGTTTTCTTCTCCTTTTTATAAAGAAGTTAGCCTTGCAACCAGTCCTGTCTTTACAGGACTGTGTTATGGAATCTACGAACGACATTATTGGCAAGAGATGTGGTCCAAGATTAGGTTTGTCGCAGATTATCAGCTCCCTTACTAAATCGAAAGCTGCCCTGTTGACTCGGGATGGAGAAAACGCACGGTTGTTCCATAGCAACGGTGCCGTTTTAGCTGGAAAATAAACGTTTTCAATTTGGCTCCTGAACTTTGGAAATTCAGCAATTAGATCCCTCAATAATTAAAATTTCTTTTAATTTTATCCCCTTTTTTGATTAATTTCCATTAGATCCCTAAATTGGTACATTGTTTACAAAATAGTCCTTAATTCCTAGATTATTCAATTTGATCCTCAATTAATTCTTTTAATTTTTCTCTTTTTATTAATTTGAAATAAACCTCCAAATTATAACACTGTTGACAAAACAATCCTTAATTTGTGGATTGTCCAATTTGATCTTTAATTAAATCTTTAACTTTTAATTCTTTTAAAATTAGTTAATTAATTCTCAAATTGAATCCCTGAGGTTCAAAATTTATTGTCTTGACCCCATTTAATTTTTATTATTTGTTTAAAAATTGAGTTATGACAAAAACAATTTATTTTTCTGTTAAATGATTTTATTTTATGAGATAAGTTTATATTATATGCTTTTTTACCTTTAAAATTTATAAAGAAATATATATGAGCTCGGTTTGATTTTTTTTGGGTTGATTTTCTATTTTTTTAAGATTATAGAAAGATTTATCATGATTTCTACAATATTTTATAGATTTTTTAAGTTATATATAAGTTAAAAAATAGGTTTTGAGGTAAAAAACCTAAGCCTGACTCCACTATAATTACAGTGGTTATAATCTAAGTAAATAAAGCAATAAGCTGATTTTTTTTTGTTTTATAAAAAATTAGATTGCAAAAAGAGATTAAGGGCTCATTCATGGATGCAGATTGGCCTGGTTTTTAAGGCCTAGTAACACCTGACTTTTATTATTTTTTTAATTAATTATTTTTATGTTTTTTTTCTAGATTTTTTTATATTTAAATTAACACTTCTTCACTTTTTTATTTTATTTTAAAAATTTATTTTAAATGATGAATATTTTTTTTAGTTATACATTTAAATTTGAAAAGTTTTTTTTAATTTATCTATAATTTCTTTTCCATCTCTTGAATGAATGAACTTTATTTAGGAAAATAAAAAAAATATTTTTTGAATTATATTTTTAATATGTACAGCCTTATAAGGTGTTATTTTTCTCTTTTATTTTATTCAATCAATATAATTTATAGCTCTATATGTATTATTGTTTGCTTGAATAAAAAAATATTTTAATAAATTATTTTATCAAATATACTTAAGTAAATATCCAATCGTTCAAATTTAAATATTTTAATTTCTATTATTCTCTTTATTTTTTAAGTTTTATTTTTAAGTATTGTTGATGACTTTTTATTTATTTATTTGTATACATAGTTCTCGAATTATTTTATTATATACATGTATAAATTTTTTTATTTGAACTCAAATTTTTTAAATTACTAAAATGTATTGAAAAAAATTACAAATATAATTTTTTTATCTGGTAATAATGGGTCAAATAAAAGCAAATAAAATGAATTATAAATTTTAATATTAAATGATAAAATTATACATAACAATAATTAAAAAAATAATTTAAGATAACTAGGTTAACATGTCAAATAAGGATAACTTGTTAAATCTAATATCTATATCAAAAAATACAATAAATAATTAAAAAATATAATATTAAATAAAAAATATTAATTAAAAAAATTAAAAAAAGAAAAACAAAATAGGATTTCAATTAATTATTTTTTTGAGAAGGGTTAAAGTGAAACCTGTTCTTAGGTTATAGTTAACAATTCTTCAAAATTTTGGATCACAAGCCCATCTATTCCCCAAGTCTATATATAAGCAAGCCCAAAATAACCCATTTCAGGAAATAAAACTTTTCCAAATCCGAGCCGTCAATCAAGTCAAAAGTCATGAAATTAAACGGTGTAAATTAAAAAGACCTGGTACTCCACCGCATGATAATATACACCGGCTGGCACTGCTAAACCCTAACCAAACAGCTTCTCACACCCGACACGCGTATAAATACACTCTTAAAGCACCGCATCTTCACAAATCACAACTCTCAAAACCCTACAAAATATCTGAAAAGCTAGGGTTTTGTAGAGCCGTTTTTTAGATTTTTCTTCCCAAAAAAGCTTTCGAGAATAATGGGCAAATCTAGCAAGAAGTCAGCTACCAAAGTATGATTTCTTTTGTCATCTCTTCTTCTATTCTGTGATTTTGATGACAGTTTGTTTCCGAAAAATCAATCCGTCTAGTGTTTCCTCTCATCACGGTTTTGTGTCGTTTTCTTTTTCTTTTTTAAGGTTGAAGCAGCTCCTGCTGTAATTCCTGCTAAGGCTGAGAAGAAAGGTAAAAGCTTTGTACATCATGGTTTACTGTGCTACGTTGTTTTACTGTTTGTGTGGCCTTTTTTGGCTGGTTTAGTGTGGTATGTGCTGTTTATCGTTTGATTGTTGATTTTGAGTTTTGTGTACTGGGATTTGAAGTGATTGACTGTGTCTCTCTATAAATTGACTGAGAAAGAGGGGTTTCTTATAGAGTGTTTTGTGGTATTTTCTGATACAAGAAAGTTGTTTGATATTGTTTCTTGTTTAACTTTTATATTGGTCTTTTAGTTTCTTTCGTAACTATTTTGTAATGCGTGGTAACTAGTTTGGGGTTACTGAGGATCCATCTGGAATAATGGAATGTTTCTTTGCCGTATTTTATCTGCTTGCATTTGTCACATGTTTGAGATTTGCTGTTTGTTGAGTAATTGTGCTTTTGAAATTGTGGGGTTTGCAGGGAAGAACAAGAGGGAAGCTGGAGAAGCTATAGAAAAGATTGTCAGTGCAAAAAAACAGAAGACAAATGATGGAGTAGCTCAAGCTGTGACGAAGGTCAAGGTGGAAACTAAGACTCAGAAAAAGAAGAAAGCGGAGTCCAGTGATTCTGATGACTCCTCCGAAGAAGAGGTACAAAACTGGTTAACTTGATAAATCCCAAGTGATTTTTCATATTTGTGTACTTGTAGTTTTAATGAAAATAAAATGTTCGAATTCGTTTTATATTTTTGAATAAATTGTGTTATATATGGATTCTGGGTTCACAAGATTGTAAATTATTAGGTAGAGGTTCAACCAAAGAAGGCATTGAAGTCTAATAAACCACCTGTCAAGGATGCCAGCGAATCTGAATCAGATTCCGAATCTGATGAGGTGAGCATTGGAACGAATTTTAGTTCATGATTTTCCCTTATTTGTGCTTCTTGAATTCTTGATTTTTAATTTTTAACCCAGGAACCACCTGCCAAAGCTGCTCCTCCTGCCAAGAATGGTTCTAATGGTGTTGCTGCTAAGAAGGGAAGGGACGACAGCAGCTCTGAGTCTTCAGAGGATGACTCTTCTGATGATGAGGTAAATTTCTTTAATGTTT
This sequence comes from Populus ilicifolia, assembly GCA_015708895.1. Lineage (NCBI taxonomy): Eukaryota > Viridiplantae > Streptophyta > Magnoliopsida > Malpighiales > Salicaceae > Populus > Populus ilicifolia. The sequence continues at coordinate 205,118 of SRLM01000213.1, forward strand.
TGCAAAATGCTGGTAGAACAATTTATGATTTTTATTTTCACTTTCTGTGCAATCCTGTTGATCGTAATACCTTGTTCTCTCCTTTTCTCCTTTGTTTTATGACAGGATCCTAAATACAAGAATATGCCAGCAGGTAAGAAAGTGCAACCAGTGAAGAAAGAAGAGTCTAGTGACAGCTCAGATGAGGATGATAGCTCCTCAGATGAGGAAACAGTGAGTGTCACATTTCCTTTTTTCTTTATACCACCTTTCTCGTATGCTTGTACCAGGGAAACTGAAACCAAAATTTTTGAGAATTGTACCAGCGGTTTTTTTACTGAAAATAAGAATCTATACTGACATATCCTGGTAAAAAAATGCTGGAAGTGATTTCCCAGTAGAATGTCTTGGTAGCATCATCTGCATGTGAATTGAGCTACATTACTGTTTATTGACCATTCATTAAATGCTTCATGTAGGAAATTCCTGCAAAGTCTGCTGCAACTAAGAATGTTCCTGTACAAGCAGCGACCAATAAAAAAGTTGACTCAAGTGATTCTGATGACAGCGAATCCTCGGATGAGGATAAGGTGCCATTCTTGCTTGATTCTTGCTGTGATGGGGATGCTATGGATATTTAAGTCTTGTCTACAATATGGGTCTGGTCGATATTTGGTATTTAATTGTTTTGCCATTTGCTCATGTAGGGTACACCAGCAAAGGCTTCTTCTCTTCCTAAGAAGGTTCCTGCAACATCTGCCCAGAAGAAAGCTGAATCTAGTGATGATTCTGATGATAGTAGCTCTGATTCTGATAAATCCTCTTCTGAAGATGAGGTCATAGCCATTTTCACATAGAATCTTAAATATTGATTTGGCTGATATGTCACTACAATGACCTAGCTTAACCATGAAGTTGATTTCATACCTGGGGTATTCTTTAATTCTTTTTATATAGTTATTACAGCATTAACATTTTCTTGTTTCAGGGGAAAACCAAATCTGCAACTCCAACTGCTTCAAAAGTTCAACCAAAGAAGAGTGGGGATGACAGTTCAGAGACTGATTCTGATGAGTCTGATGAAGATGACGTGAGCACTTTATTTTACATTCTATTAGCTTAGCTAGCATTTAGCAATCCCTTTTCAATTATACTATCATTGATGTAGCTCAATTACATTAATTGAACAATGCAAGTTTTATTTTCTTCTTTCCTTGATTTTATCATTGTCATTCCAACAACAGCTTTTTGAACATGCAGGCTAATTTCTCTTTGGACAATTTTGAATGTTGCTATGTTGTAACTTTTATTACTGTGGATCTTTGTTATTGTGAAGTAAAATCCCTCCTTTTCTCTTGCAGATTCCTGTGCTAAAGGCAGCTGTTACTTCCAAAAAGCCATCATCTGCAGCTGAAACAAAGGATTCAAAACAGGTAATTTTGCATATGCATGTGCGTGCTTAGACATTTACAAACACGTCCATATATAGTCTTTTTTTCATGTGTTCAAATGTTGAAGCACAACAGCCTTTAGGCTTGGTTTGATAATGCATTTGCAGCGTACTTTCCTGTGATCTCTTAGGATGGGGAAGCATCAAGGTGGTGTTCTTTTGGGTGCTTCTTATTGGTCTTGATGTGGCAAAAAAATTGAAAAACACCCAAAAAAACAAATTCCAAAATCTCATTTGAAATTATCATGTTGATTCTTGTGTTTGTGGTCTGTTATGATTTGTTATTTTTGTGTAGTTGTCATTAATCTTCCAATTTCTCCCTCAAAATATAGAATAAAATGGACTTGGATGATGATGATTCAGAAGATGATGATTCTGAAGAAAGTGATGATGAGCCACCAAAAAATACAAAGGTTAGTTTTTAATTGCATTCTTAGAGTTAGGGATCTATCATTTCTTGCTGTATGATTTCATTCAACAGGCGAAGTTTTGTGTGCACAGGCAGCAACAGCTCAAAAGGAAAGTAGCAGTGAAGAGGAGAGCTCTAGCTCAGAGAATGAGGAAGATAGCGAGGATGAAAAGCCAGTGAAGACTCCTAAGAAAACTGTAATGGTACTTCTTTTTTTAAGTTATGATATATGGTATATTTACACTCATTAGTTTGAGATAAATTGGTTTGTTCTCCTGTAACAGGACGTTGATGTAGAAATGACTGATGCTGATACGAAGTCTTCTGTCAAAACTGTAATTCATCATTTTGCTTTTGGTTTTTGGTTTTTTGTTTTATAGTGCGTGCATGTCTATTGAATATTTTTTTCTGCAGCCAAAGACACCTGTTACACCAGTTACATCTGAGAATGCTGGATCAAAAACACTTTTTGTTGGCAACCTATCTTTTCAAGTTGAACGTGCTGATGTGTAAGTTCATATTTGGGCCTCCTGCCATTATTAAATGTTTTTTGCACAATTCCAATCTGATTATTTTTTTGCTGCAGGGAAAATTTCTTCAAAGAGGCTGGGGAAGTTGCTGATGTCCGCTTCGCCTTAGATGCAGATCAGAGGTTCAAGGGATTTGGACATGTTGAGTTTACCACAGCTGAAGCAGCGCTTAAGGTTACGTTTTTTTTCATCTTTTTTAAATTTATTTCTTTTCCAGTTGTCCTTGGTAATATGCACTGAGCTAGTTTTCATATGGTCCAAATATGTATGTTTTTGGTAGGAGCATAAAGTTCTATGTTTCTTGTTCAATGTTCATGTATAGTCCCAGTTTTTGGAAATCCAACTCACTTTGTTTTGTTCTGGTATTGATGGTGTTTAATTTAAAATTTAAAATTTTTCCCTTTACTTTACAGGCTCTAAATTTTAATGGTAAAAGTTTGCTTGGCCGGGATGTCAGACTTGATTTGGCTCGTGAGAGGGGTGATCGGAGCTCAAATACACCATATAGTAAAGACAGCAACTCATTTCAGAAGGGAGGGAGAGGTCAATCCCAAACCATATTTGTTAAGGGATTTGACAAGTTTTGTGGGGAGGATGAGGTAATGATGTACTGCTGTTTGATGGCTTTTAAAGTTTAGTTTTGAAGTCTTGAAATTTCTAAGAGAAGTGCTCATGGTGTTTTTAATCTAAATCTTTACAGATTAGGAACTCTCTCCAGGAGCATTTTGGTTCTTGTGGGGAGATTACTAGGATATCTATTCCCACAGATTATGAGACTGGCGCTATTAAAGGGTTTGTTCCTTTTCTATTCCTGTAATGGATCCATGTTTCCTAATGAGATCACCAGTAGATTAACTGTTCCCCTGTATGATGTATTATTTTGTTTATTATCTCTGATCTTTTTTTAATTTAAACCATGTAGTGGCTAGTGGTATGTTGACACGTGCCTTTCTCTTGATGAAACCAATTTCAGGATGGCTTACCTAGAATTCAATGATGCTGATGCTATGAACAAAGCATTTGAGCTTAATGGAAGTCAACTGGGAGAATCTTACCTAACTGTGGATGAAGCAAAACCAAGGAATGATAACCGTGATGGTCGGGATAGTGGCAGAGGTGGTGGCAGTGGTGGTCGTTTCGGTGGTGGCAGAGGCAGTGGTGGTCGTTTCGGTGGTGGCAGAGGCAGTGGTGGTCGTTTCGGTGGTGGCAGAGTCAGTGGTGGAAGAGGTGGTCGTGGACGTGGAACACCTTATAAACCCAGTGTGACTGCAGCTGCTTCAGGTAATGTTCACAAATCCCTTCTTTTTTATCTGAAGGAACTGAATATCTGTTTTTTGGCATGAAATAACTGAAACTGAATCAGTGCGATAACAATGAGGATTGTGTATGGTAACACGGTAATTTCTGTTGTTTTGGACATTCATTCAAGAAGCATCCATACATAATTTCATCATATTTCAAGAACACAACGGTTTATTTTGGATTGACTGTAAACGTCCTGTAGAAGTGCATATGCCTTCTTGGTGAAATTTGTATAGCTTAAACAGTTTTTGGGCTGAGTATTGTTGTATTCAACTTGGCATGGATTTAGATCTTAAGTTGCTCTGTTAACCCGTATTTTTTCCTATGCAGGAACAAAGAAGAAATTCAATGATGAGGACTGAGGGAAGCAGATAGAGATTTTGAGGGCATCACCTTACCTTGCCTTGCCTCCCTTGAAGTACTATTAATTTTGGTAGTTTGCCGTCATAGAAGAAATTTTTTAACGTTGTTTTTATATGTTCTGTTTAATATTTAGTGGATGTTTCTTTTCCTGGCTACTGGCAAATCTCTTCGAGGGCCAGTATGACTAAAGCAACTGTGTTTTGCGTAAATTTATCATATTTTCAGTTATTCCATTATGCTACCCGATTCTAGTAAAAATTCTGTGCCATCTCTTTGGCTGCGTTGCTGTGGTACCATATTATTGTGTTATGCGGAAGCTGCAGCCAATTGTTTATTGTTGTGCTAGGGGTTATGCATTCTCATGTCCTCTTCGTTGCTGTGGTATCATGTTATTGTGTTATGCCGAAGTCTTTTTTTAAAATATTTAATTTATTCACTATGATTTTATTTTGTAACTTGTTTTGATTGTGAGCATACAGGGTTCTCGCTGATGTTTAGTTTTTTCAAAAATAAATTAAAATGACGATGTATAAAAATTAAGTGTTGAGGGACTAAAATTGAATTTGAAACAAAATACGAGGACTAGGGCGGGTGAATAGAACAAATAGGGTGGTGTGGGTTTCACTAAAATATATCAAAGGCATTTTTCTTTTTAACATGTTGAAAAAAAAAGTAAAAGTATTTAAGAAAGTATAATTCTAAGTGTGCTGGTTTTTTTTTTTTCTTAATATTTTGAAAATAAAGTAAAAATGTTTAAGAAAATATAATTCTAAGTGTGTTGGTGGTATTTATTTTGAAAATAAAGTAAAAGTATTTAAGAAAATATAATTATAAGAGTGTTGGTAGTGTGGTAGGTGGTTGTTTTATAAAAGATTGGTCTGAAAAAATAGATATTTGGTTAAAATTATGAATGATAAAAAAATTTTAATGTGTTTGATTAAAAATATTTTTAAAATTAAAATTATAAAATAAATTTAAAAAATATAAATTAATATTGATGTTTTTTAATTTAAATATTGTGGATTTAATTATTGTTATTATATTATAATATAAATTGTGTTTTCTATAAAAATATTATTTTAATATAGAATTAGTTAAGTATATTTAATTTATCTAAATTAATTTTAAAAAATAAAATAAAAATTATTTATAAAAAAAATTGTTCGGTGACCTCAATTGTTGACTGAACAGTAGCATGAATCGGATATTAACGGTGCAGGAAGCAGTTCATAGCTCTTCTTTTTTATTATTAACCAAACATCTTGTTGCATAAAATCACAGAAAACGGGGACACAACCACGCTGTCAAACGGTTTCTAAATGATCTTGTTATTATATACACCAAAGAAGAGGGTTTGGTTTTGAATAATACATAATTTTTGAGGGAGCAATTCGAACAAAAAAAAAAACTCAAAATAAATACACATTCTGATGTTGTGCCGTCACCATATTTTATGACTAATTTAACACTGCCAACATTGCTTAGGAATCCAAGTGTTGACCACAAAAACACACCATTTTATTGAGAACAAATCTCCTCACAAAGAAAGTTGGTTTGCATCAACAAAACCGAAACCCCATAACTTTCTTAAATCCAAACCTAAAACCCGCAAACCCAATGCTTCAAACACAACAATGGAACCCTAGATCAAAAAATGTGTTTTCCATCACTAACTTATCCTTGTCAAACTATTCAAGCTCACGCCGGGTTCCTGCAGCCCTCCACCAAGATATGTTAAAGTGGTTGACCGAGTTTCTTGCCAATCAAATTGTTTTTTTGTTTTTATATTTTAGAAGCATTTTAAAAAGATTATTTTTAATTTTAAATTAATATTTTTTGGTGTTTTTAGATCATTTTAATGCACTGCTGTTAAAAATAAAAAATAATTACAATCATATTCTAAAACAAATTAAAATTTCTCACGCAGGAACAACAAATAAAAAAAAACAATAGCTTCAATAATGTATTGTCGGTTTGCTGGATATTAACAATGAAAAAAGAAGATTAACAGTTAGAAACGGTAACCAGGGATAAAATTGCAATATTTAATTTTTAAAGTCCCTTAGGTCATTAAATAAGAATCCTGTAAATAATTCAATATTTTTTGTTGAATTTCTCGGCACTTTAACTTGAAAATAGAAACTGTTATGGATATATAAACTTCATAATGCAAATTATGATTTCTAAAAAAAATGTATGCATTGTGAAAAATAGCAAACCACATAATATCTTTTATAATTGTCATTTTTTTAATTCAAAACACACCCTGATAAATGATAATGCTGTAAATTCTTTTTTGGGTTATTTATTTATTTTTTATCCAGAGCGGAGAGCGGGTCGAGCTACTTGAGCTTGGTGGCCATATAAGTTAACATAAAGTTGAACGTCCAATAACAGTTAAAAAACCCAACGACGACTGCACATTCCACCCTTGTCCTTCCTGATGAATCATCAAAATCACTACCTTGACGTGAAAGGAAGAAAAACCAAAACCCCCAAAATTCTCAAAAGTCATGGACTGATTTTCACGAGAAAAACCTAACCACCACCACCACTACCAAAATGTCCTTTCACTCACCGGAATCTTCACCTTCCTCGATCCTTCTAGAGGACTTCGGTCAAAAAGTCGACTTAACACGCCGAATCCGAGAAGTCCTCTTAAACTACCCCGAAGGCACCACAGTCCTCAAAGAACTAATCCAAAACGCCGACGATGCCGGCGCTACCGTGGTCCGTCTCTGCCTGGACCGGCGCCGCCACCCTACCACCTCACTCCTCTCTCCTTCTCTCTCTGCATTCCAAGGCCCGGCCCTCCTCTCCTACAATGACGCCGTCTTCACCGAAGAGGATTTCACTTCGATTTCGCGTATCGGAGGTAGTGTTAAGCACAATCAAGCTACTAAGACGGGCCGGTTTGGTGTTGGTTTCAATTCTGTCTATCATTTGACCGATTTGCCCTCCTTTGTCAGTGGGAATTACGTTGTCATGTTTGATCCTCAAGGTGTTTATTTGCCCAATGTTAATTCTTCCAATCCTGGTAAACGTATTGATTTTGTAAGCACTAAAGCGATGTCATTTTATAGAGATCAGTTTGAGCCTTATGTCGTCTTTGGTTGTGATATGGAGAATCGGTTTTGGGGTTCATTGTTTCGGTTCCCGTTGCGGGATTCGAATCAAGCGAGAGAAAGCAAGTTGTCAAGGCAGTCGTATGTCGAAAATGATGTGGTTTTGATGTTCGAACAGTTGTATAAAGAAGGGGTGTTTTCGTTGTTGTTTTTAAAGAATGTTTTGAGTGTTGAAATGTTTGTTTGGGACGAGGGAGATGTGGGGCAGAGGAAATTGTATTCATGTCGTGTTGGGAATCTGAGTGATGAGGTTGTGTGGCATCGGAAGGCAATTATGAGAATGTCCAAGGAAATGAACGGTGGTGGACAGGGGGACGTGATGAAGGATGGGTATTTAGTGGAGTTTGAGAGTGAGGAGGTTGTTGGTGATGGCGGGAGTGAAGTGAAGAAGAGGAGTGATAGGTTTTATGTTGTTCAAAGTATGGGGTCAGCGAAGAGCAGGATTGGAGAATTTGCAGCTACTGCATCGAAAGATTATGATATTCATTTGTTGCCTTGGGCGTCTGTTGCTGCTTGCTTGACTGATGGTTTGTCTGATGTAAGTTTCATATTATCTATGAATTCATAGTTTTCAAGTTTCTTTGCGTTTGAAGACAATGTTATTTTTTTAGTTAGACTTTTAACTTCCTTTTTTTTAGTTCAATTTTCTGTTTTTAGTATAGTAACAGCTGTAGATATTCTTTTTGTGTGTTTAGATTTAGAGATGAAACTACTTAAGCTCAGGTACGAGAATAAATTACTTAACGGAGAACATTGCTGCATGTTAGAACTGTGGATGAATTCAATTAATGGACTCTGTGAGCTGGGACTAAGTCTTGTTAAGCTGAGCCGTTAAATTTTTTTCCCTTTATGATATCTCATGAATTGGATAGGAAACTGAATGGTCTCTATTCTTTTTTCCTTTTGTTTTCTCTCCTTGTTTGTTTGCCATTTTTTCTTCCATTGATGAGTTATTCTTAAGGAAAGCTGACATGATGCTTTATTTGATTGAATGCTTCACTATCTTCCTTTTTAGGCCTCTCCTTCACAATATCAAAATCTTATTTTGTTGTAATGTAATTTTTAATAGAATGATGAGCTGAAGCTGGGTCGGGCATTCTGTTTTCTTCCACTCCCTGTAAGAACTGGATTGAATGTGCAAGTTAATGGATATTTTGAGGTTTCTTCAAACCGTCGTGGCATTTGGTATGGAGCTGACATGGACAGAAGTGGTAAAATTCGTTCCATCTGGAATAGGCTTCTTTTAGAAGATGTCGTGGCTCCTGCTTTTAGATATTTGCTGCTTGGTGTGCAACAATTACTAGGATCGACTGATTCTTACTACTCTCTATGGCCCACTGGTCCTTTTGAGGAGCCATGGAGCATTTTAGTTGAGCATATATACAAGAGAATTGGTGATGCACCAGTTTTGCATTCAGATGTTGAAGGAGGACAGTGGGTGACTCTTGTTGAAGCCTTCCTTCATGATGAAGAGTTCCCTAAAAGCAAGGAACTTGGTGAGGCCCTTCTGCAGCTAGGAATGCCTGTCGTCCGTTTGCCCAATGTCTTGTTTAATATGATTCTGAAATATGCTCCAGCTTTTCAGCAGAAAGTGGTTACTCCTGATACAGTGCGCGATTTTCTTAGGCAGTGCAAGATTGTTGGGTCGTTGAACAAGTCTTACAGGCTTGTATTGTTGGAATATTGTCTTGAAGACTTAATTGACGCTGATGTTGGTAAGAATGCAAGCAATTTACCACTGCTTCCTTTGGCAAATGGCGACTTTGGGTTACTGTCTGAAGCCTCTAAAGGGAGCTTGTTTTTCATTTGCAGTGATTTAGAGTGCATGCTACTTGAACGAATTTCCGATAAAATAATTGATCGTGATATTCCTCCTAACTTGCTTTACAGACTTTCCGCCATTGCAAAGTCATCAAAATCAAATCTTGCTATATTCAGCATTCAGTATTTCCTCAAGTTTTTCCCTAATTTCTTTCCAGCCTCTTGGAGATATAAAAGCAAGGTTTTGTGGAGCCCAGAGTCTTCTCATGATCATCCAACATCATCATGGCTTGAGCTGTTTTGGCAATATCTCCGAAATCATTGTGAAAAATTATCCTTGTTTGGAGATTGGCCAATCTTGCCATCCACAACTGGACATCTGTACAGGCCTTCTAGACAGTCGAAACTAATTAATGCAGATAAACTTCCTGTTTTTATCCAAGACATCCTTGTTAAGATTGAATGCAGGTTACTCAATCCTGCTTATGGAGTTGAACATCCAGATTTGTCGCTTTATGTGTGTGATGCTGATTGTGCAGGGGTAGTGGAATCAATTTTTGATGTTGTGTCTTCAGCTGGTGGCATAGCACGAACTTCATTTGACAGTTTGAGCCCCGAAGACAGAGATGAGCTTCGTGGGTTTCTTCTTGCTCCGAAGTGGTACATGGGAGATTGCATTGATGGATTCATCATAAGGAATTGTAGGAGGCTTCCCATTTATAGAGTTCATGGTGAAGGATCTGTTGAAGGTGCCATTTTCTCTGATTTAGAAAATCCTCAAAAGTACTTACCTCCTTTAGAAGTTCCTGATAATTTTTTGGGCCATGAGTTTATTGCAAGCTCCTCAAATATTGAAGAAGATATTTTGTTAAGGTATTATGGAGTTGAGAGAATGGGGAAGGCACACTTCTACCGGCAGCAGGTGTTCAATAATGTTAGAATCTTGCAACCTGAAGTTCGAGACAGAACCATGCTTTCTGTTCTGCAAAATTTGCCACAGCTTTGCGTTGAGGATGCATCTTTCAGGGAATGTTTGAGAAATTTGGAATTTGTGCCAACATTTAGTGGTACTCTGAAGCATCCTTCAGTGCTATATGATCCTCGTAATGAAGAGTTATGGGATTTATTAGAAGAATCTGATAGTTTCCCTTGTGGTGCTTTCCAAGAACCTAACATTTTGGACATGCTACATGGTTTGGGTCTCAGAACAACTGCTTCTCCTGAGACAGTAATAGAAAGTGCTCAACAAGTGGAACGACTAATGCACGAGGATCAGCAAAAAGCACATTCTAGAGGCAAAGTGCTTCTATCCTACTTGGAAGTAAATGCAATGAAGTGGCTTCCCAACCAATTAAATGATGATGACAGAACTGTGAACAGAATTTTTTCACGAGCTGCAACTGCATTTAGGCCTCGTGGCTTGAAATCTGACCTTGAAAAGTTCTGGAATGATCTGCGGATGATTTGTTGGTGTCCAGTAATGGTTACTGCTCCGTTCAAAACTTTACCATGGCCTATTGTGACATCCATGGTTGCTCCTCCAAAGCTTGTAAGATTACAGGCAGACTTATGGCTTGTTTCAGCTAGCATGAGGATACTGGATGGAGAATGCTCTTCCACTGCATTATCATACAATCTTGGATGGTTATCTCCACCTGGAGGCAGTGCAATTGCTGCCCAGTTACTAGAGCTTGGAAAGAACAATGAGATTGTGAATGATCAGGTGCTTCGGCAGGAATTAGCCTTGGAAATGCCAAAAATATACTCAATAATGACATGCTTGATTGGTTCGGATGAGATGGATATTGTGAAGGCTGTTCTAGAAGGATCTCGTTGGATATGGGTGGGAGATGGTTTTGCTACTGCAGATGAGGTTGTTCTTGATGGTCCTCTTCATTTGGCTCCTTATATACGTGTTATACCCATGGATCTGGCTGTTTTCAAAGAATTATTTTTGGAGCTCAACATTCGAGAATATTTTAAGCCCATGGATTATGCAAATATTTTGGGCAGAATGGCTATGAGAAAAGGTTCCTCTCCTCTGGATGCACAGGAAATTAGGGCAGCCATACTGATTGTTCAGCATCTGGCTGAAGTCCAGTTTCATGAACAAGTCAAGATCTATTTACCAGATGTTTCAGGAAGACTATTCCCTGCCACAGATCTAGTTTATAACGATGCCCCCTGGTTGCTTGGCTCAGATAATTCTGACAGTTCATTTGGTGGTGCATCTACTGTGGCCTTACATGCAAAGAGAGCAGTTCATAAATTTGTCCATGGGAACATCTCTAATGAAGTAGCTGAGAAGCTCGGTGTGTGCTCACTTCGTAGGATCTTGCTTGCAGAGAGTTCTGATTCAATGAACTTGAGTTTATCTGGTGCTGCTGAAGCCTTTGGACAGCATGAGGCGTTAACAACAAGACTTAAACATATACTTGAGATGTATGCTGATGGACCTGGGATTCTTTTCGAGCTGGTTCAGAATGCCGAGGACGCTGGAGCTTCTGAGGTGATATTTCTTTTGGATAAAACTCAGTATGGCACTTCATCTGTTCTGTCTCCTGAAATGGCTGATTGGCAAGGTCCTGCATTGTATTGTTTCAACAACTCAGTGTTCAGTTCACAAGATCTTTATGCAATCTCGCGTATTGGTCAAGAAAGCAAACTAGAAAAACCTTTTGCAATTGGACGATTTGGACTTGGATTTAATTGTGTCTATCACTTTACAGATATTCCAACATTTGTTTCTGGGGAAAATGTTGTTATGTTTGATCCTCATGCCTGTAATTTACCTGGCATTTCTCCTTCACACCCTGGCTTACGAATTAAGTTCACTGGGAGAAAGATCTTGGAACAATTTCCAGATCAGTTTTCTCCATTTCTACACTTTGGATGTGATTTGCAGCATCCATTTCCAGGCACCCTCTTCCGTTTCCCCCTTAGGAGCTCTACTGTTGCTAGGCGTAGTCTGATAAAGAAAGAAGGATACGCACCAGAAGATGTCATGTCCCTCTTTGCTTCTTTCTCTGGGGTTGTTTCTGATGCTTTGCTTTTTCTACACAATGTTAAAAATATCTCCCTTTTTGTGAAGGAAGGGAATGGTTCTGAAATGCAACTCCTACATCGTGTGCAACGAAATTGCATAGCTGAGCCTGAAATGGAACCAGGTGCTGTGAATAACATGTTTAGCTTTGTCAATGGAAGTCAGTATAGTGGACTGGATAAAGATCAGTTGCTGAAAATATTGAGCAAGTCTGTGGATAAAAATCTGCCCCACAAATGTCAGAAGATTGTGGTGACAGAGAAAAATTCATCTGGTGTCATTTCTCATTGCTGGATAACTGGTGAATGCTTAGGCAGTGTTCGTGCTAAGAGCTTCTCTGCAGTTGCTAATGATTCTCATGAATCAATTCCTTGGGCTTCTGTTGCTGCTTATATACACTCTGTCAAGGTGGTGGATGGGGAATTAAGTGACATCTCAAACATTGAGGGTGCTTGTACTTCTGAAACGTTTCAAGTTTCTACAACTTCCATTGAAAATAGGAAGAATTTTGAAGGCCGTGCCTTCTGCTTTCTGCCACTTCCTATCAGTACTGGTCTTCCAGCTCATATTAATTCCTACTTTGCATTGTCATCCAACAGGAGGGACATCTGGTTTGGTAATGACATGGCGGGGGGTGGAAAAAAAAGATCAGACTGGAATATTTACATTCTTGAAGATGTTGCTGCCCCTGCTTATGGTTACTTGCTAGAAAAAATTGCATCAGAGATTGGCCCATGTGATTTATTTTTTTCATTTTGGCCAACGGAAACAGGATTGGAACCTTGGGCATCAATGGTGCGGAAGCTATACAATTTTATTGCTGAATCTGGTCTTCGTGTATTGTTTACTAAAGCTAGAGAAGGCCAGTGGATATCAGCCAAACAAGCACTGTTTCCTGATTTTACATTTCATAAGGTACATGAGCTTGTAGAAGCATTATCAGATGCTGGTCTACCTCTGGTGAGTGTTTCCCAGCCACTTGTAGAGCAATTCATGGAGGCCTGCTCATCATTGAAATTTCTGACCCCTCAGTTTTTAATGACTCTGCTGATTCGGCGGAGACGTGGATTCAAGGACAGAGGTGGCATGATTGTGACCCTTGAATATTGTTTACTTGATTTACAAGTTCCTGTGCAGGTTGATAGTTTGTATGGCTTACCACTATTACCTCTATCTGATGGTTCATTTGCTACATTTGAAAAGAATGGGACTGGTGAAAGAATTTATATTGCCCGGGGGGGTGAATATGGTCTTCTCAAGGATTCAGTTCCCCACCAACTTGTGGATCTTGAAATTCCAGAAGCTGTTTTCGGAAAGTTATGTGATTTAGCTGAGAGCAAGAAGTCAAATATTTCTTTTTTGTCTTGCAGTTTGCTTGAGAAACTCTTTTTGAAATTACTTCCAGCAGAATGGCAACTCTCTAGTAAGGTTGTTTGGACTCCTGGTCATCAGGGCCACCCGAGTTTAGAATGGATGAGATTGTTGTGGAGCTATCTGAATTCATGTTGTGATGACCTCTTAATATTTGCAAAGTGGCCAATATTGCCAGTTGGAGACAATATTCTTTTGCAGTTAGTTCCAAATTCAAAGGTGGTCAAAGATGATGGGTGGAGTGAGAATATGTTGTCTTTGTTATTGAAAGTAGGATGTCTCTTCTTGAGGCATGACTTAACAATAGAACATCCAAAGCTGGAAAATTTTGTACAGCCCCCAACAGCAGCAGGCATCTTAAATGCATTTCTGGCACTTGCCGGTAAACCAGAGAACATCGAGGGGCTTTTTAGCGATGCATCAGAAGGGGAGCTGCATGAATTACGGAGTTTTGTTCTCCAGTCCAAGTGGTTCTCTGAAGAGAGCATGACTGACATCCATATTGAAATCATTAAACATCTTCCTATGTTCGAGGCATACAAAAGTAGAAAACTTGTTAGTCTGTGCAAACCTAACCAGTGGCTTAAACCAGATGCTGTTCGGGATGATCTCTTGGATGATGATTTTGTTCGTGCTGATTCTGAGAGAGAGAGAATTATTCTAAGAAGGTATTTAGAGATCAAAGAGCCTTCAAGAGTGGAATTTTACAAAGTTTATGTACTCAATCGAATGTCAGAATTTATCTCATGTCAGGGGGCTCTTACAGCTATTCTACATGATGTGAAGCTTTTGATTGAAGATGATATTTCCATCAAATCTGCACTTTCCATGACACCTTTTGTTTTGGCAGCCAATGGATCATGGCAACAGCCATCAAGGTATGTATTTTTCCAATCACCGATAAGAGATTTATATTCATATATCTATGAGTACAAGTTGTTAATATCTTAAGGAGGCTTTTTGATGATCAAACTATTCATACGATGTCACTGATTTATTTCTTTCCCCATTTTATGCATTATATATTGATTATATTACTCCTAACAACAGTATAGTACAATTGGCTCGCTTGTAATTTGTAACTGGCTCTTGCTTGCTGTATGAGCTGTTGTCATTACAAGTATCGCTACTTTTTCTCAAATCATATTTTTATCCAAAGAAAAGCTTAAAGTTTTGGGCTAATTTTTGCAGACTAGTAGCTTAATAAACTAGCAATTCTATCTCCTCTACCTGCAGCTTAATTTTTACTACATGGTAGTTTTGTTTTTCTTCAATGTTTTTTGCAGGCTTTATGATCCTCGTATTCCCCATCTACGAAAGGTGCTTCATAGAGAAGCATTTTTTCCTTCTAATGAATTCTCAGATCCTGAAACACTGGAGACCCTAGTTAAACTTGGACTTAAAAAGAATCTGGGTTTTACTGGTTTTCTTGATTGTGCTAGATCGGTTTCAATGTTGCATGAATCTAGGGACTCGGAAACAGTGAGTTATGGAAGGAAGTTGGTTGCCCTTTTGGATGCTCTTGCACATAAGCTCTCGGCTGAGGAGGGAGAATGCAACCGCAATGAATTGCAGAAAACTGTTTTATGTCAGAATAGCAGTGATTGGAACAGTGATCTTGACTCTCCTGGGAGAGATAAGGATCGGTTTATAGATGACCTGGAGATTGACTATTTCTTAGCCAACTTGAGTGATGATAAAACAGAAGAAGAATTCTGGTCTGAAATGAAGGCCATATCTTGGTGCCCTGTTTGTGTTCATCCACCTCTACAAGGATTACCATGGTTAAATTCTAATAGCCAAGTAGCATCACCGAGCAACGTGAGACCTAAATCTCAATTGTGGGTAGTGTCCTGCACAATGCATGTACTAGATGGTGATTGCGACTCCCTGTATCTACAACACAAACTTGGTTGGATGGATTGTCCTGGCATAAATGTTTTAACTATGCAATTGACTGAGCTATGCAAGTCCTATGAGCAGCTTAAGCTGGGGTCTTCTATAGGACCTGATTTTAATGATGCAGTGCAGAATGGAATTCTGGCACTTTATTCCAGATTACAAGAATATGTTGGTACTGATGATTTCACACTGATGAAATCAGTTCTTAGCGGTGTTTCTTGGGTTTGGATCGGTGATGATTTTGTACCCCCACACGTACTTGCATTTGATTCACCAGTTAAATTTACCCCATATTTGTATGTTGTCCCATCAGAGATATCAGATTTTAGAGAATTGCTCTTGGGATTAGGAGTGAGACTCAGTTTTGATATTTGGGATTACTTTCAAGTGCTGCAGCGCTTACAAAATAATGTGAAAGGCTTTCCCCTATCAACTGATCAGCTAAGTTTTGTCCATTGTGTCCTTGAAGCTGTCGCAGACTGTTTCTCAGACAAGCCGATGTTTGAGGCTTCTAATTCAGCATTGCTGATTCCAGATTCTTCCGGAGTTCTGATGTGTGCTGGGGATCTTGTTTACAATGATGCACCATGGATAGAAAACAACACTCTGATTGAGAAGCATTTTGTACATCCAAGCATCAGCAATGATCTGGCAAACAGACTAGGGGTGAAATCACTTCGATGCCTTTCTTTGGTAGATGATGATATGACTAAAGATCTGCCATGCATGGACTTCGCTAAATTAAATGAACTTTTAGCATTGTATGGAAACAATGATTTCTTGTTGTTTGATCTTCTTGAGGTGGCAGATTGCTGCAAAGCTAAAAAGCTACACTTGATCTTTGACAAGAGGGAACATCCTCGGAACTCTTTGCTGCAGCACAATTTAGGTAAATGTTCTTGAACATCCTCAGAACTCTTTGCTGCATCATCTGTATTATTCAAAGAAAATTTTATCACATATTAAAGAATTTCTCCTAGAAATCCCACAAGTTCATTGAACTTTGAAGGCAACCTTACATGGTTTTTTTGGTTTGAGTCCTCACTAGTTTGTGAGTTTTGATTTGAAGTTTCATTATGAGTTATTGTTGAATAAGCAGCGGCAGTATCATAATATTTTTTCAAATTGCTTGGGGTTTTGAAGACATGGGTGCTTGGTATGTGTTTGCTTTCTTCACTTATGGGCTCTTCATTCGTCTTCACTTTCCCCAAATCTTATCACCATGGTGCCTTGAGTTATTGCTCAAGGCAACCTGGCTTCTGTCGAGTTCCCTCCTTTTCCCACACTAATCAGCCTTTAAACTCATCGCATCATTGTGCCTTTGTAAACCTCAACTTTTGCTTATTCTTCATCTCTTACATAAAGCACCATCTACAAACCCAAAACAATTTATATATTTCTAGACACTAGCATTTTCTCCAATAACTAAAACATGCAAAGAAAAACAAAATGAAAGAAAGAAGGAAAGAAAGAAAGAAGCACATTCAACCATGCAAACAGAACTTAAATCTCAATCTTTAGCCTGTCTCCAAAAATATGAAGCCTGATCTCTCCAATTCATTGATTTATCAGGCAGAGTCATTATTTTCCTGCCATATCCAAACCTAAACATTATACACATTCCAAATAGATTTAGAAGTTAGAACTGTAAATTCCCCAATTTAACAAATCTGGCCGTTTACGAATACATGAGCAAATACATCTCCAAACTGTCCACCAATTTTGTTTTTATATTGCCTGAATTTTTGTCTAGGCTTATTATTGTTGTGCATTGGAGCATTGGTTTCAGAATTGTGGTTTGTGCAGGTGAATTTCAAGGGCCTGCTCTAGTTGCCATTTTGGAAGGTGTCAGCTTGAATAGAGAGGAAGTAGGCAGCCTCCAGCTTCTCCCTCCATGGAGACTTCGGGGTGATACAGTTAATTATGGGCTGGGACTTCTTAGCTGTTACTTTATATCTAATCTTCTGTCCATTATTTCTGGTGGCTACTTTTACATGTTTGATCCTTGTGGTCTGGCACTTGGTGCGCCTTCAAGTCATGCTCCAGCTGCAAAAATGTTTTCTTTGGCAGGTATTTTTTTTATTCACAGAGTAGGCTAGGTTGATTAGTGTTTTTTACTGCTTTGCTTATGGATGTCCCCAACCCTGCTTTATCCTTTTTAAGATGTTTCCTTATGTTTTAAATTTGATTTCAAGCACATACGACTTTTAGGAAGAGAAATGTGAAGCAAGCAAGATTCTATTTTGACTTTGTGTCTTCATGTGGTACCAGGTACTAATTTGACCGAGCGTTTTTGTGATCAATTTAAACCTATGTTAATTGGTGAAGGCATGCCATGGTCATCATTAGATTCTACCATTATCCGCATGCCTCTATCATCAGAATGCCTTAGGGATGGACTTGAACTGGGATTGAAGAGAGTAAAGCAAATATGTGATCGATTTATGGAGCACGCATCCAGAACACTTATTTTCTTAAAGTCAGTTTTGGAGGTATTAATTTTAGTTTAGCCAGTTATGATTTCGTGTGCTTTCAGTGGTTAGTTGTGAACTTTACTCTGGAAATATTTTTAATTGTTCTCTTTTCTTTTATATTCAATAATGAATCATGATTTATATCAACCATTTCCTTGTCTTTGGATCATATTATGTAACCTTCTGCCATGTATTGAGAAGGCGGAATTGCAGGGAAATTTAGTTTTTGCTCAAGGAGCTCATACATCATGCAATTATTTACTTAAGAAATCAATTAAATCATACAGGTGAAGCAAGACAATCGAATCACAGGTAATCGTCAACTGGAATATTGATTTGTTATCGTCTCTGATCATTGGTTTACCCCATTTGGGGCTTGTAGATAAACATTGGCATCCATGAAAATTTATCATGTTCTGAAAATGATCGTTTGGATACTGAGAGGTATCAGAAGATATCATGTTCTGAAACTGGATCCTTGTTTGGTTGAGTTAAGAGATGGTAATTTATGAATGTTATGATATACTTGCAATTGTCATCATCATCATCATCATCATCATCATCATTTGCTTAGTCAGAGTTTTCTTCCAATATCCTTGTTGGATTACCAATCACTGTCTTCATTAGAAAAGCAACCTTTCACATGGCTCAAGCTTACTTACTAAGCGTAGGCTTGTCTGGTTTTTTTCTCCAAAGTTTGCGGGACCCTGCTCAAATGGCTGTATTGGTGAGATCCAACAGTGAAGAGCTGCCCAAAGCAGTAGGATCAGAACGAAATGGGGAAGACCCTACCCATGTTGGATTACCAATCATTGACTTCACAGTTCACCTGACATGGGAATTGGCAGTTGTCTTTACAACCTTAGGTGCAATAACATTTAAACATAAATGCACTCTGTAATTATTCAGAGATTGAAGGAAATTATAGCTGCTTTGTAATTTTGATTGTATAAAATTAAATCTGCAATTTTGGTTATATAGATTTAATTTTCTTTTTTTCCATTTTGTTAATATTTTTCCCAGTAAACCCTAAATTGACATATAGAAACACTGGATACATTTTTTTAGGTTTCTCTCTACACATGGGATGAAGGCCGTGCCAAACCTTGCCAGGACTATTCAGTTTCTGTTGATTTATCATCTGCTACCATGAGGAATCCATTTTCAGAAAAGAAGTGGAGGAAATTTCAATTATCAAGGTTATTTAGCAGCTCAAATGCTGCGGTTAAACTGCATGTGATAGATGTTAGTTTATACCAAGGATCTGCTACAGTTGTTGATCGATGGCTTGTTGTGCTTAGCCTGGGTTCCGGGCAAACAAGAAATATGGCTCTTGATAGGTATGCTAGGTGCAAAATTCTTCTGACACTTTCGTTTTTGATCAACTGCTGCATTTGAAAATCAAAGGTGAAAATCGAAGCATCGTTTTATATTAATTTGTTTCATGTCTTTTTAATTTAATTTGGATATTTCCTGGAACTTCTGCAAAGGTAGAAATTTTCTTTTGGCAATCTTATCCATTAAACCATAGTAATTTCATCATTATCAGCTGGAGCATAGTCTCTGCCCCCCTCCCCTCCTGCCTTTTGCCTAAGTTATATAAAATGAAATCTGTTGGACTGAAACCTGATTGTTGTTTTGCATTGTTTCACTTAGGCGATATCTTGCATACAACTTGACTCCCGTTGCGGGAGTTGCAGCACATATTTCAAGAGATGGATGTCCTGGTGATCTATATCCAAAGAGCTCTGTCATGTCCCCTCTTCCTTTATCTGGTAGTATAGCACTACCTGTCACTGTCCTTGGATGTTTCCTTGTGCGTCATAATAGTGGTCGTTCTCTCTTTAAGTACCAGAAGAAGGTAGCTTCAGAAGCACAGGTTGACGCTGGAGATCAGTTGATTGAAGCTTGGAACAAAGAATTGATGTCTTGTGTTCGTGATTCCTACATTGAAATGGTGGTGGAAATGCAAAAATTAAGAAAAGATCCTTTGACTTCAGCTATTGAATCAAGTGCAGGTTGTGCAGTTTCTTTGTCTTTGAAGGCATATGGCGATCTAATATATTCCTTCTGGCCAAGGTCTACTGGGCTTGCGATGGTTAATCAACCTGGAGAAGCCTTAGTATCGACAGAAGTGCCTAAAGCAGATTGGGGATGCTTGATTGAAGAAGTAATAAGGCCATTCTATGCTCGGGTTGCTGATCTTCCTTTGTGGCAGCTGTACACAGGAAACCTGGTTAAGAGTGGAGAGGGTATGTTTCTTTCACAGCCTGGGAATGGTGTGGGTGGTAGTTTGCTTCCAGCTACTGTGTGTGGCTTTGTGAAGGAACATTATCCAGTGTTTTCTGTACCATGGGAGTTGGTGACAGAAATTCAGGCAGTGGGGGTTACAGTTCGAGAAATAAAACCTAAAATGGTTAGGGATCTTCTTAAGATGTCATCAACTTCTATTGTTCTTCGATCAGTTGATACCTACGTGGATGTTCTTGAGTACTGCTTATCTGATATTGAGTTTCCAGGATCATCTGGTTTTGATAGAGATGATGCAACACTGAACTCTCTCAACTCCAGTACCATGCATAGAGCAAGTAGTGAAGCAAGCAGTAGTTTTGCTTCATCATCATTGCCTAATCTACGGGGTTTTCATGGCTCATCTGCTCAGAGTGCAGACAGTTCAGGAGATGCTCTTGAAATGGTGACAAGTTTGGGGAAGGCTTTATTTGATTTTGGCCGGGGAGTTGTTGAAGATATTGGTAGGGCTGGAGGGCCTTTAATTCGGCGGAATGCCATTTTAGATGGCATTGGTGCAAATGTAGATCCAAAGATTCTATCAATAGCTGCTGAGCTTAAAGGGTTACCGTGCCCAACTGCAACTAATCATTTAACTAGGTTCGGGGTAACTGAGCTTTGGTTTGGGAACAAGGATCAACAGGCGTTGATGATGTCTTTGGCAGCAAAGTTCATCCATCCAAAAGTACTGGATAGATCTTTACTGTTTGATATATTCTCAAGAAATGCCATACAAACATTATTAAGACTGAAGAGTTTCTCTCTCCACTTACTGGCAAGTCATATGAAATTACTTTTTCATGAGAACTGGGTGAATAATGTAACGGGGTCAAATATGGTTCCATGGTTTTCATGGGAGAGTACTTCGAGTTCTGGTGGTGAAGGGGGTCCTTCTCATGAATGGTTAAGGTTGTTTTGGAAGTGTTTTGGTGCGTCTTCGGGAGACCTCTCACTCTTTTCTGATTGGCCTCTAATTCCTGCTTTTCTTGGGAGGCCCATCTTATGCCGTGTAAAGGAGCGTCATCTGGTCTTCGTTCCTCCCATTAAACAAACATCATCTGGAAATGGTGTTGTGGATGCAGGTAGCACAGAAAGTGATATGACTGGATTGTCCACAAATCATACCCCTGAATCTGAATCTGAAACAGTCCAGTCTTACATTGCTGCTTTTGAAGTTGCCAAAAATAGGTATCCTTGGCTGTTGTCACTGTTGAACCAGTGCAATGTACCTATTTTTGACACTGCTTTCATAGACTGTGCTGTTTCATGCAATTGTCTCCCTGCATCTAGTCAGTCGTTGGGAAAAGTGGTTGCTTCCAAGCTTGTTGCAGCAAAACATGCTGGCTATTTCCCTGAACTTGCATCATTTTCAGCTTCAGATAGTGATAAACTTGTTACTTTTTTTGCTCAGGATTTCCTTTATAATGGTTCTACGTACAGAGCTGAAGAACTTGAAGTACTGCGTGGTTTGCCTATATATAAAACAGTTGTGGGATCCTATACACGATTGCATGCCCAAGATCACTGTATGATCTCTTCTAGCTCATTCCTTGAGCCATCTGATGAGCGTTGTCTCTCATATTCAACAGATTCAATTGAGTGTTCATTATTACGGGCTCTTGGGGTTCCTGAATTGCATGATCAACAGATTTTGATGAGGTTCGGACTGCCAGATTTTGAAGGCAAACCTCAGTCTGAACAGGAGGATATATTAATATATCTTTACACAAATTGGCAAGACCTCCAAGCAGATTCTTCTTTACTTGAAGTTTTGAAGGAGACCAAGTTTGTTAGGAATGCAGATGAATTTTCCCTGGATTGCTCTAGGCCCAAGGATCTGTTTGATCCTGGTGATGCTTTATTAACATCTGTGTTCTCTGGTGAGAGAAAGAAATTTCCTGGAGAAAGGTTTAGTACTGATGGGTGGCTTCGCATTTTAAGAAAAACTGGTCTTCAAACTGCAACAGAAGCAGATGTAATACTTGAATGCGCTAAAAGAGTAGAGTTCCTTGGAATTGAGTGCATGAAATCTTCAGGGGATTTTGATGATTTCGGGACCAACGTAAGTCACAGCTGCGATAAGGTTACTATGGAGATATGGGCATTAGCAGGATCTGTTGTTGAAGCCGTGCTCTCAAACTTTGCTGTCCTTTATGGCAACAGCTTCTGTAATCAACTTGGCAAGATTGCTTGTGTGCCTGCTGAACTAGGATTTCCTAATGTTGGTGGCAAGAAAGTGCTTACTTCATATAGTGAAGCTATTGTGTCAAAAGATTGGCCTTTGGCTTGGAGTTCTTCTCCCATCATCTCTAGACAAAATTTTGTGCCACCTGAGTACTCATGGGGAGGGCTCCAGCTGAGGAGCCCTCCAGCCTTTTCTACTGTCCTAAAGCATTTGCAGGTAATAGATCATATTGTTCTTCTATGTTTTTCCAAGAGTGCTAGTTCATGCCAGTGCAGATGTAACTAACATGGATGCATCTCAGGTGATTGGAAGAAATGGAGGTGAAGACACTCTTGCTCACTGGCCAACTTCTTCAGGCATGATGACAGTTGATGAAGCTTCTTGTGAAGTGTTGAAGTACCTGGATAAGGTTTGGAGTTCCCTCTCTTCTTCAGGTACTCCACTGTTACTCCTGCTATTTAACTTCCTCATACATGGTCCATATCCTTTACATAAATGATATTTTTTTTGGAATTCTTTTGAAAAGTTAGTATTAACATGGAAATAAGTATAACCTTTTTTCTTTTGAAGGTAAAAAATGCTACTTACCATTCAGCAAATGATTCTTGGTTACTGTCTGTGGTAATAACTTGTTTATTAAGTTTCATGATGAACTATGGCTTATTTGTCAGTTTTCCATCTACCAGTGGTAGGATCATCCAAATGGACAGTACCCACTTTTATATGATTTCTAAATTATTCTTCTTTAGCAAGAATTAAGCTATTACTTTTGATCGTGCTGCATCAAAAATTCTACAATTTATAGACATACCATTAGTTGTTAAATGAAATACCAGTGGTAGGATCATCCAAATGGATAGTACCTCTCTCCTTATCTTTTATTTATGTTTATGCAGATAGAGAAAACTTGCAGAGAGTGGCATTTCTACCTGCTGCCAATGGAACACGCTTGGTCACAGCAAACTCTCTTTTTGTGCGTCTGACAATTAATCTGTCACCATTTGCGTTTGAACTTCCTACTTCGTATCTTCCCTTTGTGAAAATTCTCAAGGAAGTGGGACTTCAGGACATGCTTTCAGTTGCTGCTGCAAAGAATATTCTAACAGATCTCCAAAAGACTTGTGGATATCAGCATTTAAACCCAAATGAACTCCGTGCTGTGATGGAAATTTTGTTTTTTCTCTGTGACTCGACTGTTGAGGGAAACATGTCTGGTTGGAAAAACTGGACATTAGATGCAATAGTCCCAGATGATGGATGTAGACTGGTCCATGCAAAATCATGTGTATATATTGATTCTTATGGTTCCCGATATGTCAAATATATTGACACTTCCAGGTTAAGATTTGTTCATGGAGATCTTCCTGAGAGAATTTGTATAGTTTTGGGCATCAGAAAGCTATCAGATGTTGTAATAGAGGTAAATGACTTGATTTTCTGAAAGTTTCTTTTGAATTTGTTTGCAGTTCAGTTTTATACATCTCCGATGATAACTTCCATATTTAGTTGGCAAGATCTGTTTCTGTTTGCAGGAACTTGATAAAGAAGATGATTTGCATACATTGGAATATATTGGATCCGTCTCTGTGGCATTCATCAGAGAGAAACTGTTGAGCAGATCATTTCAGGGAGCTGTATGGACTCTTGTAAATAGCATAGCTAATTACTTCCCTGCAAGAAATACTGTACCTTTGGAAACATTACGAACGTTACTGGAATCTGTTGCTGAAAAGCTGCAGTTTGTTAAAATCCTCCAAACTCATTTTATGCTCCTTCCAAAGTCTTTGGATGTCACTCGTGTAGCTAAGGACTCTATTATTCCAGATTGGGAGAACGGATCCAAGCATCGTACTCTTTACTTTATGAACCGATCAAGGACTTCTATTTTTGTTGCTGAACCACCTACTTATGTATCTGTACTTGATGTTGTTGCAATTGTTGTAAGTGAGGTCTTAGGCTCCCCTACCCCATTACCTATAGGAACCCTATTTTTATGTCCTGAAGGCTCAGAAAGTTCAATTCTCAATATTCTGAAACTTTCTTCTGACAAGAGAGACATTGAACCCACAAGTAATAAACTGGTAGGCAAGGAACTACTTCCTCCCGATGCTCTTCAAGTGCAACTTCATCCATTAAGACCATTTTATAGAGGAGAGTTGGTGGCATGGCGGTCTCAAAATGGAGAAAAGTTGAAGTATGGTAGAGTTCCAGAGGATGTTAGACCATCAGCTGGCCAAGCACTCTACAGATTCAAGGTGGAAACTGCACCAGGGGTTGTAGAGCCTCTTCTTTCTTCACAAGTATTCTCGTTTAAAGGCATATCAATGGGAAATGAGGCTACTTCCTCATCAACTTTACCAGATGATAGTCATACAGTAGTTGATAAGAGGAATGCCAATGATGTGCTGGAAAGTTCTGGAACAGGCAGAACAAGGTCTTCTCAGGTGCGGGCATTCAACTTCTTGACCTTGGATTTTCATTGGTTGCACGAGATATCATACTAATCTTATTGGTGTTGGAATATTATGGATACATTAATGTTATTCTCATGTTGCATGTAGTCGATTTCAATTCCCATTCAAGGCTCATTTAGATTTTTTGAGTCTTGTCAGGTTGCCAGACTAATATAGTATTTTATTGACTTTCCTAGTTCATTATAAGCAGGAATTATTCTTTCCCTTCCTGAGTTTAGTGAACGTAGGGAGTAGAGGAGAGATGAGGAAAGGTGGTCATTTTTGTCTTTGAGGGTTTTGTGCATGTAAAATTGAAAGAAAGCATCTTCAAATGATTAATGGTCAAATTTTCCTTCGATTTAAAATGTTTGGCAAAGGACAGCATGTTATTTTGATTGTTCAAAACTAATTATCATTGGTACTTAGCAAGGTAATGCTGTTATGGAAACCATTGGTAATGATTTTGAGCATTGGTCAATTGTATTAGCTGAATCTATTCAAGTAGTTAGCTGAAGATACTTTTTTAATGTCAGCTGCAGGGTGGCAAAGAGCTCCACCGAGTGTCACCTGCAGAACTTGTTCAAGCGGTTCATGAGATGCTTTCTGAAGCAGGGATCAGCGTGGATGTGGAAAAGCAATTTCTTTTAAAAAGAACATTAACTCTGCAAGAACAATTGAAAGAGTCTCTGGCCGCACTTTTGCTCGAGCAGGTTTGTGACATGCAATTTCAAAACTCACTGTGACTATTCAGTGTCATTGTATCTATAGAAAGCAGTTCTGGTTTGGAGTTTAAATTTCACAACAAAATTGTTTCTTCTGAAACCTCAACTGACAATTTCATCTGGCAAGATATATAATGAAAATTTCATGTTGATAAATTCTTGATACGGGACATTGCAGGAAAAGGCTGATGTGGCAGCAAAAGAAGCTGATACAGCAAAAGCGGCATGGCTTTGCCGGGTGTGTTTGATCAATGAAGTTGACATGACAATAGTTCCATGTGGTCATGTACTTTGTCGCAGATGCTCATCCGCTGTTTCCAGGTGTCCATTTTGTAGGCTTCAGGTCGCAAAAACTATCAGAATTTTCCGGCCATAACAACTTGGCCAATTTAAACAAAGTGAGATTTTTGTCATATATCTAGAGTTTTACACCTTGATTCATAGGAATGACCTCCATCTCTCATCGGCAATCATTTTGTGTTAGCTCCCATAAACGAGGGGAAAGATCAAAACTAGGAAAGACAAATTGTTCTGATACGTAGTTGTTTCAGTGAGAGTTGGAGTATAGTTCTCATTCCAATCTCCTTGTGAATAGTTGCTTCTTGCGCTTGTACATAAGAAAATGATAAAAAGGGAAACGTATAGTTTTACTCAGTTTCGCTGGATGTCCTTGAAAGGATAATACCATGCTTATACACTGAATTCGATTCACGTGTCTTCATTTCTTGTAATTGTTTCTTTCCCTGAACTCAATCTCTTGCTAAGTGGGCTATTTCATCAGCTGAATTTGGAGCATTCTGCGCACCATCTATTTTAGGCAGGTCTCCATTACAGTGCTTTAGTAGCTAGCTAGATACCATTCTTATCGAATATAGTCAATTACCATCATCTCCACCACCATCCCTCGTGCTGAATTCGTTGTTAGGCTGGCTGCCTATCAACGTTGATGATCACTTTCCTCTCTGATGCGTCCGATTTTCGTTCCTTTGCACAAAGATAAAAACCAAGTAAACTTGTTGCTTAACCTACTTCAGTTTGTAGAGGTCTTGAGTTCGAAACATACCTCCCAAGTTATCTTTACCTTCACTTAGTTTGTGAATCTCATAATTTTTTTATTAAAACAAATGGGTAATTTCTAATTAAAAAAAAGATAAAGCAAATCTCATAATTAATTGATAACAAATTTTGAAAAATTGAAATAGGTTTGATGGGAGTAATACAATGAAAACTTATTACAAGACACCAATATTATTGGAATAAGAATCTCCACCTTATAAATATCAATTTGTAAATAAAAAGTATAAATAAAATGCCGAAATCAATTAATCTTTGATAAGTTAGTTTAGTTCGTTAAATAACTAAAAAATTCAAGAATATCTCTCAAACAAATAAAATAGGTTCAATAGCAATAATATTATTAAGCCTTAATATTTTATCATTACAAATAATATTTATACTCTTAAAAATAAAAATTTTAATGCTAATGGGTTAGGCTTGTACCTAACTTAAAAAAAAATCCAAACTAATTAAAATAAGATTTATAAATAATAATAATAAATAAAACAATAGTTTAAAACTATTTCTCACCCCTTGCTATATATGATAATGAAAAACATCCAAGATAAATAATTGTTGAAGAATCTTTGTTGAACAAAAATCTAATACCTAATAAAATAAAAATTAATTACTGATCAATTAATTCTTTATATTTGAGATAGGAAATCCTTATAAAATAAGTAAGTTAAAGGCTATTATATAACAATATTTTTCTTGTTTTTTGCACTTTACTGTTAAATTCTAGACCAACTTAAAACACACAATTCTTTCTCGTATAAATGAATTAGTGGGCCTATTATATATCATTAAAAATGTATAAATATCTAGTTTCCATCTCAATATCCAAAATTATCATGTAGTTTTAGATATGACCTTAATGTTACACAAAAGTCCAAACTAATATATTTGAATATTTTTAACCCTCTATTGATTTAGCCTATTGAACTCTTTTTTGACTTCATTTTATATCATAGAATAGACTCAATAAACATTTTTAATGAATCATTTAATGTCATAACCAAGATTACATCATTCCTTATCTTTTTAAAAGAATTTGATCTTGAATTATTATCTACATCAAACAAAGAAAGATAAAAACTTCGACTATAATAGTAACATTATATTCATTTTGTGAATTTACTTTATAAGCATTTACTCTTTCAAAAAATATGAATGAACCATCTCCTCTAAATATCAATTTTGACTTTTTATATTTAGAAAAACTCTTTGTGTATGTGCACCAAAACCTAATCTCTAGGTTAGAAGACAACTTTTTTTTTTTTTAATTTTTTGTTTGCTTTGAATGCATATTTGCTATCTTTTTCGCAACATGTTGTCGTATCTTTTTAAATAATATTTTCAACACCTGTGTTTTTTTAATTTTTATTAAAGGTAACCCTTTCAATAACAAGTAAAGAAATTAAATCTAGTAAAGTTAGATCATAAACTATTTTAAATGATGAATATTTTTTTTCTAATTTAATATACTAGCACATAACAATTTATTCTATAATATATTAAAAAAATATATAAATACTCAATATACTCACCTAATATCATCAAAGTAATTAATAACAAAACTATTTACAAATGCATACGATATTTGATCCATCGATCATTACTAATGCAACAGTAAAACCGCTACAGAGCTGTTAACAACTAGTTTGCTTTCTTCCATTATGATGATGTGTGTGGATATATAGATGGTTTGGCTTCATGCCTTTTTCAGGTGGAGTACTGCATTATAACATGTATCTCTTCACAAAACCATCCTTGCTCTATGCAACCTTGATCGCACATCCATCTGCACTTGTGTCGTTCTGTAAAGTATTGGCTTCAATACATGCTACAAGTATCCGTCAATAAGAACCATTAGCATGCAAGGTATCTGTTTAAGTGCAGAATTCTGTAGTGATCGACTGGAGATCTAAAATATCATCATTTCTGAGCTCAGGGGAATTGAAGTACTAGATTTTACCATAAAAGTTGAATGTGCGTGTTTGAATTACTGAAATGAAACCATCAAGCCACCAGGCTAATGCCAACGTGGCATCTTTGATCTATTGGTTGACTAGCCCATCGCTTGTTTAAGTTACATCTTCCTTGGAGAAGGAGAAAACATAAAGTAACAGACGCAAAAGATAGTAAATCAGTATCATAATTAATTTAACAGCTAAGGGCAGTGAAAGTGCCGCCTCCATGGAATTCTGACGATGTCTTCTTGTGAATAAGCTGCCAAGCTTTTATATGGGCATTTCCTTCTCCTTTCCAAGTTTCTATATTTCATACTGTAAATGGTTTCTTTGCGCAGAAGAGGCTTGGGCAGCAGGGGGCAGCGGGATTCTCTTGTGAACTACCAATGGTGGCAAGACATGGACCCATGACAAAGCAGCTGACAATATTGCTGCAAATCTTTACTGAGTAATGCTTTTACCTGTTTAACTTTGAACTCAGAGACAGTCACAAACTATTCATACCGATAATCGTTTTTCTTCAGGTTTATTGATGACACGAAAGGATTTGTGCTGGGAAATGATTGTGTCTTGCATGGTATCTTGGATAAAGACATTGCTTTCTCATGGTAACTGAAAGGATTGTCCCTTTCCTGTCAAGTTTCTATCTACTCTTATCAGTTTTATGGAGTGTAAAATCGAGTAGATTTCCTCAGATTTGATGGTCATGCAAAAATCTAGAAGAAATGCTTTCCGAATCGCTGAATCCAATTCCTGAATTCGTCTGTGTGCAGGTTTCTCAACGATGCTGCAATTTTGTATCCGTTAAGTACTTGATGCCGTAAAGAGAGGAACAAAGTTTTAACAATGCATGTATTTTTTCATGCAACTATTATACGCGAATTGCTGCTACATTTCATTACAAATGTTGCTTCAAAGTATAAAGTCTACACGAAGGCAGTAATTAGCATACATTAGGTCATAGATGGACAACTTTAGGTCTCATGTGGAGAAGGATTCAGATTTCTATTGAATTCGTATGCTCAACTCATACTAGTCCCAACTGATTGAGATGCAGGAAGCCCTCTAACCTGAATAAAAATATCAATCATGTGGGTGTCCGAAAAGAAGCGAACAACAATGGCCACACCGAGTCTTCGTACATAGAGCCTGTACTGAAAGTCCAGTTTAAGTGGAGATTCTGAAATATATCAAACTCATTGCAGAATATTCAGGAAATTCTAACAACAGGATAAAGTTACAAAAGATAATCTACAGGTTCTTATTTTCTCATTCCTTGCAAAACTTAGGTTTAAATTCATTTATAAGTTGCAGTTAGATACATAAAGCTTCAATGATAAATACGAGAGTTGATGACCTCCAGAGAAATAACTATCTGCTACAACAGAAGCATAAATTGGTCCCCCATGGTCAAGAGGACACTCTGGCTCTTAAAGCCTTTAGATTTCCACTGAATGTTCCAAACTCAAGAGATTTTGGAAGTAGAGAAGACTGAACCAAGTTTTTTAACCTAATTTGACTAAATCAATACTCTTCTCTCATATGAATTATTATCTAAAAGACCACCCACTCATCCAATGAATAGAAAGTTATTAGGTATTTGAAAATCTAGTAATAATTATTTTTTAAAATGATTTTTATTTAAAAATATATTATACTAATATTTTTTATTATTTTTTAAAATTTATTTTTAATATTAGTACATTAAAATAATCTAAAAATATCAAAACAAGAAAAAATAAATAAACAAAAAATTTACATAAAAAATAAATATTTTTAAAACATAAAAACATCATATTTTTAGTAAATTAGCATCAACACAAAAGAGCAACATAACATTAAGAAATCATTATTTGTTAAATAAATTGTATGTTTAAATTTATATAAAGCATAACATAACCGAAAGCTCACCCCGGGAACATTTAAGGTAATTTTATTCTAAACAAAAGACCATACACATTACACAAACATGGTGTGAGTGACTGACATACACTTGATCCAACAGAGATACTCTCACTTGAGTTGCCTCCTCCTATCTACATATCTAAGCTGGCCCCTCATCACTATTTTAAACTTCTACTCTGTTCAAGCCCTCAGCCCAACAGTCCCAAGAGAAATCTCGGTCTTCCCCTCTTTCTTTCATTGTAGAAGTATACCCATGTACAGATAAAGCGCCAGACTTTCTCCCCCCCAAACCCTCAAGTCTCAAATCAAAAGGAGCAACTCTACAAAGAGAAAACAGAAATGAGCCTCAGAAATCTGAAGGAATTGACCATTATTGCCAAAGAAGCATTCAGCAAGATGTTCCTGGTAGCCAAAACTCTATGCTTTCTACATGTCACCAACACCCATGTCTTCACTGTTGCTTCTGTAAGTGTAAATAGGCATAAAGTAGTGATTTTTATTTGTTTCTTTTTAGAATCTAAGCATTGATTTGGTGTCTTTCAGCTCTATGGACCAAGTATGCTCCCTACCTTTAATCTTACTGGCGATTGGGCATTGGCTGAGAGGTTTTCACACAAGCTTGGCAAAGTGGGGGCTGGAGATATTGTTATTTTAAAATCACCTGTGGAGCCAAGAAAAATTATGACTAAAAGAGTTATGGGTGTTGAGGGTGATTCAGTTACTTACGTTGTTGAACCCAAAAACAGTGATAGAACTGAGACTATTGTGGTATGTGTTGTTTCTTTTGCTGGGTATTTATAGATTTTGCCTTCTGTTGTTAAAGTTTAGTGTGATGTCTTTTTGTTAATGGGTTTTCAGTGGTTCTGCTGCAGCTGCTGCTGGTTTTTTTTTGTTTGTTGATTTTTGATGTTTGGTTAATGGGTTTTGGAGAGTGTGGTTTGGTTAGTCAATACTGATGTTTTTGCTTTGCTGGATTTGTGGATTATTGCAATTTATTGTTTTAGGGATTGTTGATTGTTAGTTACAAAATGAAAAATGTTTGTTCTCTTTGATTAGGTTCCTAAGGGGCATATTTGGGTAGAGGGAGATAACATATATAACAGCAAGGATTCAAGAAACTTTGGAGCAGTTCCTTATGGCCTTCTTCGAGGGAAAATGCTTTTGAAGGTAAGCCTATTTTCTTCCTTAGCGTGCTTTTGTTGAATTTTGAGATTTGCTAACTTTATAGTGCATATTTGTTTTTGTTTTCCTATGAGGAATGTGTGAGTTATCGGCATTAATGTTCAAACCATGTACAACATAACTTCTTTGACCTAGCTTGCATGAGTTGCCAATTACCATTGAGCTTTCTTGTGTCAGTTAAGTGCAATCGAGATTTTGTGTTTTTTTAGTTCAATGCTATTCAATAAATTATGAGGGCTAGGATGAAGACAATGAACCAAAAAAAAAAAATCCCCTTGAGTAATGGCTGATTTAAGACCTAGAAGGTCCGAAAAGTAAGGCATAAAGGTAGCCTGCAAATGATCCTGGATGTTACTCTAATGCACAATGTATTATGTGGAAAATTTCTATAATAATGCAGGTTAGTTAATCATGACCTGGGAACTTGAGGAAATATTCTATAAGTAATATGAACCGATGTTGTTGTTGGTAGAAACTTCTAAATTTGTTTTCCTGACCCACATGGAATAAGGAAAGCCATCTAAGGTGAAGCACCATCTACTCCCAAGAGTGATTGACATGGCAGCCCAAGCAGAAGATACAGGGTAGTTCAGTTTTTGCTAAACATGATGTGACATTGGTTACAGCCTATATGCTGCATGACAACAAGTCATTCCTAGACTGTCTCAGTAATCTTCACAAAGAAATTTAGGTTTTATTATGACTTAAATGGTGTTGAACTGTGGAGAAAAATGCATTATATCAAACCATGGTTGAATTTATCGTTTTCTAGCCTGACCTTCTCAAGCAGTCCGCCCTAGGCAATAGGCATTGTGATGTAAACAGTATGCAGTAGTTGATATCTAGTGAAATCATCAATGTGAACTCTGGGTTAAGATAAATTCATCCTTAACTAGTTGCAATAACGAAGTGGTGTGAATGGAATGATTATCAAAGCTCAGGTTGCCTTCATGAGCAGCTGGATCACCGATTCACGTGCTACTACTATTTTACATATTATGATCCACTGATTGTGATAGGAAATGGACCAAGTATACTCTTATTCGGAGCTGACAGCTATGATTTTTTGTTCCTTTTGCAACTGCTGGGCAGTCATTTTTCATAAAGGCTTATCTCCTTGCACTAAATTTCATGGTTTTTTCTTCCTTTCATTTTGTTTCTAGATATGGCCACCTAATGATTTTGGATATATTGGAAAAAAGAAGGAAAACAGCTGAACAAATGTCGCTAGGTAAGTGTTCTTAGATGGCACACAATTACTATCTCCATTTTCCCTTTCTCCCTATTTTATATTGTAATGTCTTCGATCTTTCTCAAAGTTTGATTTTAGTGGTCTGCTGAGATCAAGTATGAGTGAATAAAATGAGCCTCATCTGTTCACTTCCATTCAGTTCTCAATACATGCGGGTGCCCGGCACTCAATAGGAAGTTCAAGATTCATTTTGATGCATTTTAAATTGAAAAATATTTTTAAGAATTCCAAGCCTTGGACAAAAGACAAAAGCTTTATATGTTTAACAAATCTTACAGCTATTTAACTGAAATTTGAGATTAACATTTTAAAATTTAAAGAACTGTAATACAATGGTCCAAAAAATATATCTCAATCTTTCTAAATCAATCACATCTTGTGATAATATATATTTAAATACAAGAAAAAATAAGTTTCCTTCTTTTTTATTTATCTTATGTAAATGCATGTTTAAATACAATGTAAATTAATACATAAATTAGTTCTACTCTATGGTAATTTAACACGCATCATCAACTTTAATCACATTTTTAAATTATGTAAATGCATGTTTAAATACAATGTAAATTTTTATAACTTATTATTTTTTAAGAAGTATCTTCAACTATAATTTTAACCATGCATCTATTTAAATCATATGTGCCATAATAAAAGGTGATTTTTTAATTTTTTTTTTTAAATTTCAACCACAAAAGCTACATAAAAACTTTATAGATATATATTATTTCAAAAGTTTTTAATGTGGGATATTAAAATTTTAAATATAATTTTTATTTTTATTTTTCAGGTTAATTTAATTTAAATTAACCCTTGTGATCTGGAATATAATATTTTAACCGGGTTTAATTGAGTTTAATAACTATAATAAACATAAACACGAAGTCTCACTCTCAGCTGTCATGATTCAAGGCGTAGGGCCTTTGTCCCCGTTTTGGACACCCTAAAGGGAAAAAAAAAGCACCAAATTGGTGAAAGAAACCGAGTTGTGTTCCCCTTCTTTCTGCTTGCTCTATTCTCTAGGATCTTACCGTTATTTTTATCATTTCAAAATAAATCAGGCTAATCCAGCAAAAAAAACCCTTTGAACTATAATCTGTGTTTTGATCGATACCTCCATGAGACCCTTTTTTATTTATTTTTTTTGGATTCCAATACTTGAAACATGAACAGCTATCCATTGAATTGGTTAAATGACATGTAGGAATCACATGTTTTGTTACCACCCATCAAAAATCATTAAAAACTGTATATTTGAAGTTTGGTAATTCGTCTCTGATCAATGTATTCTCTGATAAAAAAAAATGATTCCTAGATTTTAGTGATGATGCACTGGTTATTAAATGATAATTTAGCTACCATGTATGATACCCTGTGAATTTTACATGGAAAATTTAGGGTTTTCTTCACAGAAATTTCTCTCACTGAACAAAAGCTTCGATCTGCGCCAGCGTATTCGATCTTCCTCGATATTTCCGTTCCGAAAGGACTGTCAAGTGTCAAGGAGCTCACCCTTGCTGCTATGCTTATTTAGTTCGGATTTGATACAAATAAAATGGATAGAAAACAACCTATATCTACCAAAAAAAATCCCTAAAAATAGGTTAAAAATAGACTTGGGCTTTCCAGTCTAAATTGAATATGCAATTGGATAAAAAAAGAGAGCTCTAGCATGGTATGTTGGGATGGTGTGCAGCCATATGGAAGAATGCCTAATGTTAGGCCTATGCCCAACACACTAGCTGTTTGGCATGCACCCCACCACCTTAGGTGATGGTTGTGCTCCCAACACTTGGTTGGGTGTGGTGCCCATTAGAGGTGCTGGGCTTGCACCCTCTTGGGCTCTTATGCACTTTTCAAGTTCAATATGCTCGAGATCAGTGTATATTTTATACTCAACATTTCTGGATTCATTTTTTATTTTTATTGGCCTTAAACACTTTGTTTAAATCCAACACTTATTAGATTTTTTTTTTAAGATTTCACGCAGGTACCTCAATGTTTTTCACTAATATTATATATATTATTTCGAGTATAATATAACTCAAAATATTATTAAGGTGTGAAGTTTCATTTTAGCCTTTTCTTTAAATAAAAAGACAAGATTTATAGGCTATAAATACATCATGAGTTCTTGAAGCTAAAAGTTTACAATATTTTTATTTTTAATATTTTTAATATGCATCTTTTAAGAGTATATCTCTTTACAATATTGTAACACTTTTTTTCTTTATAAATTTACTAATCGTTATCTCTATTCTCATATTCATTGAAAGAGATCTTTTATATATGTATTAATTATCTTTTACTTGGCTTATCAGGAATAATTTACAATTACAATAGTTATCGGTCAAATTATTACAATAATTATCGGTCATCACAATTACTAACTTCTTGTATTTTTTCTTGTATTTTTCATGTTAAGTTATTTAGACATCATAACTATAAAAAATAAATCAAATTACTTCGAACTAAAAAATCAACTAATTATTCAATATATCAACTTTATTTTATAACTCATCACAATCCCTAGCATGCACATCGTAAGATTATCATGCACATCGTAAGATTATCTAGTAGCCAGCGATAGTGAATAATAAAAAGGATGCATCGATTAGTTGACATCTATCAAGATCACAAGTCTAATCTCCGTAGATTTGACTTTCATGAAATTGTTGATGAAAATAGCCTTGTAGTTAACAAATAACCAACTCAGGAATTGACTTCACGAGCAGTTGGACCACTACCTAATTCACATGGTCTCCCAATAACTTTAGACATCGTGATCCATTAATTGTGATGGGAAATGGAGCGACCCGTACTCTCAAATTAGTGGGAGATTCTCCCTAAATTATTTACCGAAGAACTTTAGCTATTGGCAACATGGATGGTCAGCCATGTGTGTGTTGCATTTTATCTAGTTAATTTTGTTTAGAAATGAAATCATATTGATCATTGCAATCAAGTCTTTTCTCGTCATCATGGAACCTCTATGCTACGAATGAACATGTTTGGCAAAAACTTAATTGCTAGAAAGACTTCTCACGCCATGCCTACAGCCTCGGCTTCTGAAAAGAAACAGGTTGCAATTTTGAAACACAGAGGGAGGCAAGCAAGGATTCAACAAGATAAATATACGACGTATAATGATGGACTTTTTGTGTGGATTGACAAACTTCATTTCAAAGCCTAATAGAAAATGGCATGTTAGTAAACAGGAGGAATAAAATACAAGTTATTAGACTCTGTTTGGCCTGCATCTATATAATATATTAATCGAAAAACCTTTAGAAGCTCAGGAATAATTGTAGGCATAAACCTCCTTTTCTTGTAATTTTAAAATAAAATTATAATTATAATGAAAGATGGCAAAAAGATTCGGTTTTAATCCAATAGATATTAGAATTGATTAAACTAATGAATAGGAATTGTTTTATTTAATAAACAGAAACTATTCTAATTAATTAGCTGTTCAAGATAAATTTATATATATTATGACAAATATAATAATAGAATCGTAGTATGCATGTTGAGTATATATTCAAATTTATAATTGATTTCAAAACAGGAAGCGAGTCACTACCTTAACTAGCATTAGTCAAGTGATAAGGAATTAATTAGGGAGAGATAACATCCCTGATTTAAATTTTACCATTTGCATTTCTCAACCTTCATGCAAGCGTGTGATCGATTGAGGACCTTGAGTTGATGGATTCCCCCGTGTCTTGACTCTTGAAAGTGACTGTCCACTCGTAAATTGCGTTTAAGAGTGTGCCTATGATACATACATACATACATACATACATATATATATATATATAAAGGTTGGTTTTAAAACAAAGTCTTAGCATCCATGCTAATAATATAAAATATTTATATTAATAATAAAAATAAAATAAAAATACTTGATGTGAAGCACTTTAAAATAATAATAAAATTTATTATTATCAAAAATAGATATTTTATCTTTAAGTTTTTATTGCTCCTCACTTTGTGTAGTTGAAATATTTACAATAAGTCTCTCAAAACTTCAATAACATTATCTTATTTAAATGCACTTTTAAATTAGGTGTATTCTAAATTAGGTGTGTGAACCAAAGACAATAGACTCAATTATCTTTAAAAAAAAAAGAAGGTGATATACGCTTCAGGTTTGGAAGAAAATCAAAGCTTAAAATGAGAAGAAAAACACGGCAAGTGAGATGAAAAAGAGTGTGTGTGTTTGTGTATATTTAAACTCTTTCTTCACTCCCTTCTTATATTAGATTTTAGAAGTTAAAAAGATTAAAAAAAATTAATTAATTCTAATAACGACCAAAACTAATTTCCACTATTATCAACTTTTATTAACCACCACAAATCTTGAATTAAACTTAAGTGTAACTTAAGTGTTTTGGCTATAAATATGGTTTTTTTTTATGATGAGTTATAAAAAAAAATTAAACAGGTTCTAACATTTATGGGTTGGACAAAACAAAAATAATTATTCATGGGTCAAAGAATTATAAGCTTAGATCCAAGCCTAAAATTATATAGATTAAAAAAAAATCTTTTATTACTCAAAAATTATTTCATAAAAAGCCTCAACCTAGACCTGACCAAAGGCTTAAGTTAGTTCAACACATACATGTAATAGTTTAAGATCAAAACTCATTTTGCTTAGGACTTCTCCATTCTAAACACTTGGGTGCTTTTTAGACCAAATATTAACTCTTCAACTTCCTACTAAATAAGTCACAAGAAAAAAAGTTGTTTCTTTTCACATATAATGTTAGGTTTCATGTTTCATCAAGACATGCCAATAAGGTTTTGGAATTTTCAATTATCTAAATATATTTATCATAATTACACTTTTGAATTTTTAAAGGCTTTATAACTATTTTTCTTGATGAATTATATACAAGTTCTTTCAATAAATTTTTAGTTAGCTTTATATATGATGTGATAAACCTTGGTGATATTGACTTTAATAATCCAGTAAGGTTCTTAGTCTTGTTGCTAATAAAACATTATCATTGGATTTTTGACAATTCCTTTTCTTTTTATAGCAAGCTACTTCTTTTGATTTTTATTGTGAAACTTTATCATTGATTTTATACTATTTGCATTTGAGGTATCAGAAGATTTTGATCTTTTTTTGAAAAACTTGTTGTCATCTTTTATCCTTAACTTTAAAATAAGATCTCAACTATCATATATTTTTATTTATGTTTAAGATAGTTCTTAAATCCTTTTCAAGATGATGATTTTTTTTAAATGAGTGCAATCATTTAAAAGGATCCATTTAGTGACACGCCTTCAATATGTATTTCATGTAAATGAGTTAAAACTCTTGAATTTAACTCATAACAATTTTTAAATAAATTATTTTAAAATTTTAAAATTTATAGACTATGAATTTCCTTGTACTGATATCTTTAGCCTTGTATTTCTTCTCCAAAACTTATCATAATATCTTTATACTCTTGATTTAACTATACATATCATAAAGTGTATTATCCAACTCTTTTAAGATATAGTTAGTGCACATTAAATCATTGTTATTCTAATATCTACACTTGTCATAGTAGTAAGAGCAGATTTATTATCTAATAAATTTATCATTTCTTAAATCAAGAACTTTATAAAGTTTAAAGTGATAATATAAAATAAAATCTTCTGCTATCATCTATTAAAGTTCAATCTATTGAACTTTTAAGGCTTTTTACCATGCATAGAAAAAAGTGATGATAGAATTTTCATTATAAAATAGTAATTATCGAATCATTATTATTCGAGACAACAAAAATCTTGGCTATAATTAATTCTAGTAATGACTATAATTAATTCTCACTATTATGAATCTTTATTAACCATCATAAATCATCAATTAAACATGAATATTTTGGCCATAAATCTGATTTTTTTAGATAAAAGAATGTTTAAGTTCTAAGATTAATGGGTTGAAAAAATAATTATTTATAAGCTAAAGAATTCAAATCCAAAAGCCCATAATTATATATAGGTTAGCAAAAACTATTTTTTCTAATCTAAAAGGTTATTTTATAATAAATTCAAATCCAACATGTCTAACCTAAGTTGAGTTCACGTGGACATATGAGTTTAAACCTAAAACCTGCATTTCCCAGGACCTCCTCCCTTTAGGGATTACATGCGTTAAGCGAGTATTAACTCTTCACCTGCTAGCTAAAAAAGCCACAAGTAAAACTTCTCAATGATGGATATAGTTTTTAAAGGGTTTTGAATTTCATTAAAACATGTCAAGTAATGATTGTTTGAGATCAATTTATAATTTATTTAAATTATGTTGATATTTTATGTTAAAAAGCTTATATTAGAGTTTAAATTTTAATAAATTTATAATCTCAAAAATAAATAAATCCCAGTTTTAACTTGATGTCAAATTTATACTCCTACGTTTTGTAGCAAAATTTTCAACATTATTAACCTTTAATATAATAAAACGTGAAACAATGAAAAAGTACCGTATATTAACATGTATCTAAAAGAAATAATCTTTTATATTTTAAAAAAAATATCATAGTGGTAATTGTTGCCGGGGCTATTTTTTCCGCTATATCCCTAGTCATATGATAATTAACTATTTGTTTTTTTAAAAAAAATTCAAATATAAAAGAATATATATATATATATAGTTTAAAAAAAACAATTGATTGAAAATAGATTTAAGCTTAATATAAAAAATAATCGAAAATAGTATTAAAAGGTATGGGATTTAACAAATATATATGAATCTCGGCCTTTAGAATCTTTTGTGGATTCTAATTGATCATGGAAATTATTTAAGCCATTTCATAATTAATGTTTAAAATTAATTATTCCTGTAAGTTTGATAGAATTTTAATATATTGTTTTCAATTTTCAAAATTATGAAAATAATGTCAATTTAAATAGATGAAATATCAAATAATTTAGAAGTAATATCAATCAGTTGAAATCATTTGTCACATTGGATTTAGTTTTATACGTAAAAGGAACACCATTCCACATCCTAAACTAAACCACAGCAAATCTTTTTCTATGTGCTGGTCAAAGCTAAGTCAAACCACGCGTTATAAAAACACGTCTTTGTCGGTTGTCATAAAAAAATTAAACTAAAAGACAATATAGTATTCAACTAGATCTTAGATTTGTGGCTTTTTTTCACGTAATAAAAATATTTAAAAAAACCTGATATCTAAGCCATTACACCAGTTAATAATTTAAATAATATACACAAAAATTATAACAAATGATAACAAAAAAAAATTTAAAAAATATGAGATAATCTCTTTCGGAATATAAAAATCTAATGTTCAAGGACCAAAAAAAATAACACAAAAAACTTATTTAGACTGTGTTGACTCATAAATTCCGTTATAATAATAATAGGATTGAGATAATAATATAGAAAAAAAATAAGAAAAAAATGAAAAAAAAGAAAAAAAAAGCATTAAGATCAATTATAAACACATCAGATATTGAATAATAAAATTAAAATAAATAAATTTTTTTAAAAAATAAAGTCAACATTTATTAATCTTTGGTATCAATGACTTGATCATAGATCCAAGATTAACCCTAAAGAAGTTAAATCAAAAATAAAAACAAAGCAAAACTCTAGAAAATAAATAAAAAAATATTAGTTTAAAAAAAAACTAAGCAAACCCGAGCATATCTTATAAATTTGATTTAATTTGTAAAACTCAAACCTGTAAAATTCTAAATCTGAGTTGAATAAAAAAACTTAATTCATAACTAATTTAATTTTGAACGATAAAATCATGAAAAAAAAATATATAGGGATCAAATTTGTTTTAAAAAACCATTGAGGATGAAAATGTAAAAAAAATCTAAAAAATGATATTAAGCAAACAAATAGCAATACAAAGAATGGAAGCTAAATTTGAAAAATAAAAAAAGTATAAAATTAAAAAATATTTGTAATTTTATGACGAAAGTGTTTTTAAAATTTTTCCAAAAATAGTATGACTCAAGCCATAAACACAATTGAGAAAAAAAAAGTAATATATGGACAAAAAAAGAAAATGACAAGAAATAAATAGTTAAAAAATCATAAAAAAGACAAATAATAAAAAAAAAAGTTTAATCATCAATGATATAAATGATAAAATTAAAAAAAAATACATTAGCTTTAAAGAAAGAAAAAATAATGAAAAAAACTCAAGTGAACCTTCTAACATCCCTAACAAAAAAGTCATTAACAACACCAAGTTTATTTTTTATTAGATACAATTTATTATGTTAAAGGTTGAAGCTATCTACAAGCCTTATCAAACTTATTATGCAAATATTTGAACAGTTATTAATAAATATCAATACTTTTAAATTTAAAATTAAAAATGAAGCATATTTTCTAGAATCACATGAGCTGCACCACTGCTGATACCACTTCTAGAACCATTAGGGCCATTTTTACCATGACTTGTGCTATTTTTGCCATCTTTTCCAGCGTTGTTATTTCTACCATAATTAGCTCTTCCACCACTTACATCTTTTCAATCACTGGCTTCACTCCCACATCTAGCTTCTTCCTCATCTATGGTTTTTATATTTACACTAGATTAAACATTAACTTACTCAACACTAGCTCTTTTGCAAGTCATCAAGTTATGGCCAAATAGCTTACAGACATTAAATTGATTTAATTGTCGAAAACCTTTTCCTTAAGGTCCTAGGTTACGTTTCTAATTGTTCTCTTGTTCTGTTATCTCTTGCTTAACCCACACATGTCCTTTACGGATGGAGGTAAAACAATTACCTCTCTTGTTTGTGGATCAACATCAACATTTGATATTGGGTGCATTACCTCACTTTTTTATGATGCATGTAAAAAATATCATGTCTACATGAAATACAATTAATATTGCACCAAGGCTTCTAATCCAGTGATTTTGATAAAGTTTTTCTATCTATATATTTTGGGTTCAAGTCTGAGCATGCATACCGGTCATCCCTGCGGTGTTTTACCTGCCTACTGGATATGCAGGATATTCAGTAGGTTCAAAGATTAATCTTAATGCACGTAAACTGATCCAAATACCTCAAATTATAAAAAAAAAAAGAAGTAATTATCACAATAACAATGTTTCTTCTATAAATTATAAAAAGTCTAGTCTATCCTTTAAATACTTGGTATTCATTAGCACATGGTTCATATATTTTATGATTTTTTCATAGCTTTATCATATACATTCCTTGTAAAAAGAATGGTTTTTATCTCTCAACACACAAATCTACAGAACAGCTCCAACCTAATCTTTTTTAGTGATAATTCAATATTTGTCAATCCAATTGTTAAATAACTCAGCTAAATTATTTGTTATATTTTCAACTTTCACCCCTATGTTACATAAATGTTATGTCCATGTCTCATAAGGGATTTCTTCCATCAATTCAAAGCTCCATTACTGACATCACCAATCTTATTTATAACTGACATCACCAATCTTATTTATATGGTTCTAGTAGTTGAGATACGTATAGGATTTAGCTGCATTCTAGAACTTAATCTTAACCTATGAAGTCCCTTCTTCGAACTAACATAAATATGCATTTACATAGTATATATGTATTATATTAGAAAAAATCTTTGTAGTACTTTGAGGTGGACTCTATAAAAAATATTAAACATATAAAAATATAAACAAATATGGAGTTATATAAAAATTATAAAGTTCATTATTAAAAATTTTCTTCATCTTAGTGCAAAGATAACATCTTTAAATGTAAAAACATCATAAAAAAAGAAGAAGCCTAGATTGCCTGTATGATCTTGAATTTGAAAAGCCAATATCGAAAACTTGTTTGCAAATGAAAAGTATATCTGTGTATAACATAAAGTCAGTATCATGGTCTCACTGCAATGTAGGTAGATAAAATTTGATATTTGATCTCCTACAAAGAGAAGATTTTGTTTTGATTTGTGTTTAATTTATATTTGTGGAGAGTGGGAGAAGAAAATCGAAGTCAATGGACAACATGATGAATTGATTTGTCGTTTGGGTCATGCTATATAGAAGAGTATTTGTATTTTTTTCATCAAAATTAAATACTGTATTGACCTAATATAATTTTAAAATATTAAATGTGAGGCAGAGTAATTTTACCCATGCGTAAATTAATTTTATATCCTTGAGAAAGAAGAGGGTCTGGATTTGGATGGAGCTCCAGTCCAAGAATTAGGAATCCTAGCTAACTATAACTGTTCCGTTCTCCCTGGAAAACCGCTGGAGTTACAGAGAAAAAGAGAAATCAACAGCACATCACAATCACACCCTCCTCCTTCACGCGAATCTCACACGCATCCCTTTCTTCTCTATCTCTATCTCTCTGTCTCTGTCTAAGTATTCTTTAATGTTTCTCATCTGAGTTCAATTCAATCATCCTCGACTCGATCAATCAAACTGTCAACCAATCTGATCTGATTTATTTTTTTGGGATATGATGAAGATGCAGATGGAAAGTAACGGCGGCAGTCATCGCCTTCACCGTCACATTAATCAGAATCAGACTCTCAAGTACGGTCAGTTTTCTAATCATGAGGATGAGATAGATCATCAAGTTTTTGATCTCTTTAGTAATTGTAATAGCAGAAGTAATGGTAAAGGGAAGAATCGGATAACAATGCCGTCGCCATCATCAACTACAACAGCAACGACGATGTTGTCTGCTTCTACCTCTTCAAATAGTGGCGTTGGATTCATTGAACATCCGGTTTCGAAGCTGGATACACTTGCCGGCGTTGCTATTAAATACGGCGTTGAGGTTTTTTTTTTTTTTCTACTTAATTGATTGGTTTTTTCCTTCATACATCAATGGGTTATTTTTATTTTTATCTGTGTTCCGTTCAAAATGTGATTTCCCCCCCTGTTAATATCAAGGTTTAATTAATATTTTTCATTGCAAAAAAAAAAAAAAGGGAGGAGGGGAGGTAGCTGCGGGATAATTAGTTTGGTTTGTTTAGAATTGCAGAATAATCAGTTTCATTACTGCCAAAACTTACCTTCACTGACCAATCGATTATGTTTGGAATTAAGTTTCTTTTGTGTTGCCGTTTTCGGGTTGTCTATATGTGTGTGTGTGTTTTTGGCTGTTAAAATGTTGCTCGCGATTTCACAACAGTATATTACTACATTTGTTTTTGGCCTTCAGAGAACTTTTAACTAGATGGCAACGAAGTTAATATTGTTTTGGCTTGTTTGTTACTAATTATTTAGGTAGCTGACATAAAAAAGATGAATAGCTTGGTTACGGATCTTCAAATGTTTGCACTCAAGTCACTCCAGATTCCACTTCCTGGAAGGCATCAACCCTCATCTTTCTTATCGAATGTTTCTGATGTTCCAGGGTATGTATTTGTTCCTTTTGAACCTGTCTGTTCTAAATTTCCATTTCTGGTTCATTTGAATTTCCCCATCATTATTTGTGCAAAAAACATGTGGGCTCTTATTTCTCAACTTTTACCTTCATTTGAACCTTCTTTTCCTATTACACTAGCATGACTCTCCAAATTGCTAAAACAAGGTATTTAAAAGTGTAGAAAGTGATCCTTATACTGGTTTGTACAACCA
Organism: Populus ilicifolia; assembly: GCA_015708895.1. Classification (NCBI taxonomy): domain Eukaryota; kingdom Viridiplantae; phylum Streptophyta; class Magnoliopsida; order Malpighiales; family Salicaceae; genus Populus; species Populus ilicifolia. The sequence continues at coordinate 249,435 of SRLM01000213.1, forward strand.
GAAAGCTCACCCCATTGCAGTCCTAACCAACCAGCCTAGAGATTCATTTGAACTTCATATGACGCGTGGTAAAATTTTAGTGCCACTTAGTTTGCAAAGCACAACTGAAGGTCTTAGGCAGGTTTAATTCTTGAGAGTCAGACCACTTCATTAAAATCTTGCCTTTTCAGATTACCCTCCAAGGACCTTGCTTGGATGAAACTATGACTGTGCAGAGGTCTTCATATATAGATTGGCCACTATTCATGTGGGCTTTCGAAGTATACATGCTCAAGAGGATATGAAGTAAGAATCTAGAATTTGATAACTTACATTAGCAAAAAAGGTGACGTGGTATTGCTGATGGTGATACAATAGCGTACATTTTGGGCGGTAGGATAGATGCAAGAGTTTTTATTCTTGTGGCAATTGTGGTATTTAAAGGAACTTGTCTTGAAAGATGTGGCTCTACTTGTTAGGTTTCTTGCAGTAAGTGTCACTGGGAAGAATCTGCAGCGCCAGGCTAGGATCTAGGTGTGTTCTGTGCTGCAGTAACCAGTGGGAAAAGATGGAAAAAGGGATGGTGGGTGATCTGGGGAGCATTTCCAGATCTTTTCGCTACTCCCTGCTGTGTCTTCGAATTAAATCCAGTTCAATAGTAAGATAATGAAATACTTGAATTGCAGATTTCAAATCTGTTCTGATTGAATTGGATTCGAATCATATTGGGGGGGTGGGGTGTTTGTGGATGCATGTGAGATTTACAAATGTGGTCTGGTGGTGTCATTTCCTCTTGGTTTCATGGAAAACTGAATAAGATTTGTGTTCTCTTTTGTTCTATCCTGGTAATCCTATTTTGATGGATAAAATGATTTGCCTCCCGTGACTATAATTCATTAGATAAATTACAAATATTTAGTCTTGGCAAGTATAGTAAAAATAATTAGGTTAAGTCAAAATTATTGAACAGGGGATGTAGTATCTTTGGTATCACCTTTGCAGCCTTGTTCCCAAAAGCTCTGCCAGGTTTCTCCCCTTTCAGTTAAGCTGTTTTGCTGGGTGTCACTCGCAGTTTTACTATTTGGCATCATCCATGTATCATCATTATTTTGAATCCTTAAAATTCACATACCTTCATCTGACATATATGACACGTTTATCCCTTACTTTCATGAGATTTTACATTTCATATATTTGTCATGAAGTCTGATGTTTTTTGGGGTATGAGAACATAACCTATTTGACAAAATGGATATCATCTCATCATCAAACATTGATTTAGTATCAACAAAATGGATATCATCTCATCATCAAACATTGATTTAGTATCAACACCACACAACTGCTAGAAAATTTTCTAAAACTGATTGAAATACTGGTAAGAATCCTAGCCTATTCCAGATTAGTTTGATGAAGTCAAGTGATGTAGTTGGTCTTTCTAGATGGTTTTTAATTTGAGCGGAAAATGCACTTACAGTTGAAACCTGATAGCATTCAGTGTTCCATTTGATTTGCTGAAAACTATGTGTTAACATTGAGAATCTTTTGGGGTGGATCACAGCCCCAAGTTAAGCCTAAAGTCTACAAATTATGACACCTGAACTTTTTTGCAGACAGAACAGTTATGAACGGACGCCGCCACGTGGTCTGCAGTCCGATCTCTTTGATTCATTTCAATCTTTGAAGACTAAGTCTTCACGGTGGAAGGTTTCTCCAGCTATGAGCTCTTTACAAGGTTACTATGGGCTTAAACCAAAAGATCAAAAGAAGATGCCTGAAGGTTTTGAGATGGCAGTCTACAGGAACGGACATTCTCATCATCTGGAAGGTGGTCCGTGTCTTAAACCATCACCGGCTTCCCATCCGCCTCTGAACCTCCATCGGAAAACTAAAAGCTTGGCTAATGGGTTCCTTGATGAGAAAAATGGACTGGTTGACAAATTATACCTTGATGAAGTGAAGGAAGGCGAGTCTGAGAAACTGGTGAGAAGGCGTCAGAAATCAGAAGCTGATTTCACTTCCATTTACACTGACTTGCTGATTAGAGAGGAAAGCACCGGGCCTGCTTTCTCGACAATCACTGGAAAGGGCTTGGCTCTGAGACCTAAAGCGGGAAATCGGACCACAACAGATGTTGATGCAGGTGGTTCGACCTCTGCTCTAACAGGTCCAGGAGATTTGGCTGATGGATTTCTCGTTGTAAGGAAGTCATCAAGCGCAAATAGTCTGAGTGATCATGACAGCATTAGTTCTTCCATGTGGCCAACATCAAAGTGGAATTTGAAGCCAGATTTACAGGCCTTATCCGCTGCAGCCATAACGAGACCAATCTTTGATGGATTGCCAAAACCAATAATGGGTAGGAAAAACAAAACGGCACTTGATTAGTTTAGCATCCGATATCATATTCAATTAACTCGTTGATGACCCAACATTTTGTCTGCTGAGTAGCTCTTGAAGGTAAATAGAGAGAGATGTGACAGGAAAAGAAAAATCAAATAAGATAATACGTTTTTGTTAGTTTATGTTACCAAGAACTGTTAATACATATAATTGTACCCCTAATTTATTCTGTTTACTTTGGTGAGAACAATTAAATCCAACCTTGTGTATTAGAAAAAAAAAATGGATTTGATAATAGAGCATCAATACCTTTTGTCATTGATTTATCTTATATAGAAGATGACAATCCCTTTAATACCCTTTGTTAGAACAGTTATTGAGTGGGACAATGTTTCCTCTTCCCTGCTAAAGTTGAGGATCCTTTCATTCAAGCCATTCTTTCCTTTCTTTGTGTTCACCATATCGTGTTTGCGTAGCCAGTGGGAGAGGTCAGCTGCAATATTAGGCCTGTTCAGTTGAGGTTCCTACCATCAGGATCAGTCTCGTATGGTAGGCATAGCTCTAATTTTTGTACAGCCCATGAAGCTGCCCAAATGAGCCCTCAAGAACTGTCAACCGTTTCCTTAAGCATTGTGGCGTGGCGCATCATAAAGCGGACCTCAAATTAAAGAGAGAATTTTGAGTACTACCAGAACATTACCATTCAACATTATAATAAGACCATTCAGAATTAATTTAGAATTCAAAGCCATTCCTTCGGCCTTATCGTCACAATCCATTTTTTTGGATTCAAATCTCTGTACTGCCGAAGAGACTGTCTCCTTGCCCATCAGAAAAATAGAACCCAGTACCTGCTTGGGCAAAGCATCATCGCAACCAACCCAGACAAGTTGACAGTTACCTGCCACCGTATTCCTCTTTTCAATATTTATATTATTCCATATTCTTTCAGGTAAAATTAGGTTCTCGCCATTTCTTTGGCTGGATACTGTACTTGTTCCTGGAGATTTTCCAACTCCGCATATCAAAGCCCAAGAAAGAGGACAAAGGACAGAAGGCAGGAAGCTTAACCACAACAACAAATAGAACGAGGGAGGGGTCTTGGAGCTAAGATTAGCATCTCGACTCTCCATATACTTTCTTACTGTTGAGCATCAAATTCAGATTTTCCACACGCACATGCTGTTCCAGAATCTCTCTCTACCACATACAACATACTCACCAGGCGGCCACAAGTTTGCTTCGATGCTTTTGCCACCAACTCTAGTAGCCTACTACCCCTACATCAGATGGCAACCTAATACTGTATAATAGTCTTGGTTTGGTTCTCGTTTTTTGGCACACTAGCTCATACAACATACCAGGCATCCTGACAATGTCCCAAGGTTTCCACAGGGAGATACTTGCTACTCACTGTATCTCCAAGAATTCTACTACTACATCAATATGCTATTTAGATTTATCCTTTCAGGCAATTGTAAAGGTACTTTGAAATCAACTTTATGTACCACTTTTTATATCACAAATTTAATCTTACCACCAATTGTGCCTCTCACCAGCTAACAAATAATCGAGCTACATCAGCCATCTGGACGTTATTTTTCATTTCTTTTTCCTTTTTCTTTAATCAATCCCTAACAATCAAATTCCTTGCATGTATTAACAGTTAATAATCAGCAAAAGAGAATAACGCTCAAATATATATATATATATATAAAGACGCATTTCTCTTCCGTACTGCATAATCGGGGTCATCAAATATAACAAGAAAAAAAAGAAGAAAAGCAGATTCACGTTATTCTTCCAAGATTACCCTATGAAAACGACCTGATACGTGTCCAAGGTTCCTATTGTAAGGAGAGGATTTCTGTAAAAGGAATTAGCTAAGCCATCCCGTCAGAAGGTAAATCACGGCAATTCATTAGTTGTCCTAGGTAATAACATCTACATTCATAACTGGTGGTAGGAGTCAGATAGCAAGCAAGTATAGAAAAAATTCATATCAGACAATCTCAGTGGAAAAAAAATCATTAAAATAAATGGTTGCAACAAAAAGTAAATTGAATTCTCAAAATGAGCAACTGTTCACATTGTGATAATGATACAGCACGTAGGACGGGTCATAAGGATATTCACATATGGAATTAACTGTTTGTAAGCTAATAAGTATTTCTTCAAAAAAATTGAAGCATTTTGTTGGACACCTTTACTTTTTAAAGATACCAAGAGGAAAAACTATTCCTATCTAAAAAATACAAAATTATGAGCATCGTTTTGGTTTTGAGAGTCCACATCAAATATTTACCTCAAATTTTGCAGAAGTTTTCTCCCACATATAGTTTGAACTTTATTCCCCATAATGAGATGTAATGAATGAGCAGATTCAGCTTAATTGTTTGCTTAAACCTGAAACAGTACAATTTGCAATTTGCAGTCATCATTCAATTCTAACAGTGAACAGCCCTTGAAATTTAATGATAAATCTGACTGCATAATATACATCACAAACATGCTCATGCTCAGTGGACTCATCCCCTTCATCAACTGCAGAAAGCCAGGGGGGTCCAAAACCTATGAGGCAGTATGAGAATTCCAAACACAAAATTAAGAAGAAAAGGACACACAGCAGACACAGGATCAACCCTCTCTTTCCTTCTTTTATCTCCAGTTGTTATTCCATGTGAATCATTTTGAAATGTGTTACCAAGGTTGCCAGAAAACCACCTAAAATAATGTCTAGAATGCTGGCACTGCGAGTTTAGCTAAAAGAAACCTGTGCCATCTATTTACAAGAGACAAGGAAGCTTTCAGAATATCATCCCGGGTGAAGATATACAAGGATTATTTACAAGCAAAATGATCCACTTCAAGAAGCAAATGCCCGTTCTTTCTTATGATTTCTAACTTCCAGTTCTCAATAAGAAACATCACCAACTTAAAATCCAACTCTGAGGGTGCAAGATTTTGTGAAATTAAATTTCAAAAATAAATGGCAACTTGCAAGTGATGCTGTTGAATAGATGTTTAAGATTGGATTAACATTCATGAGAAAGATCTGCAACATTTTCTCAAACCCTGAATTCCTGAGGAAAAAAATCAACAGGCTCTAGAGTAGCAAAATCAATACAGCCTCTCAGCCTAGTCAATGGAAGTAACTTCCCAGCTAACGTAACATAAAAGTCTAAAATTTCAGAGCTGAATATAGATTATCGAGGATGTCTTATCTTAAATATGATTACGAAGAGGAAGAAGCTTGTAATTAGAGTTTCCATTCTCCTTGGATATCAGCTCAAGAGACTCCCTTAAAGGCCTGGTGAACAGGAGCATATTGAAGGCAAAAGCATGCAAGAGTAGCTCCAAAATTAGCATTCCACTCCTTCCATATACCATAGCCCACAGACAAATAGCATGATTGCAAAGAACCTTACTGTCAATGAAAAGCCTTTCAGGAATTCAGAAGACAATGTCATCCATTGAGCCTGAAACTGCCCACAGTCTCCCAAAAACCACAAAGGGACTACCTAGCATATCTCGTAGAACTGACACAGAAGAAAAGGTGGTTCACAGTCTCCCCACCACCATAACAAATATATCAGGAGAAAGAGATGTTGAGCCTTCTTATCTGCGTTAAATCATTAGTGTTACTTTTGCTGAGGAAACTACTCCAGACAAAAGCCTGAATCTGAGATGGAAACTCAGCTTCAACCAGGAGGAAACACGTACAAGGTGAGGGCCTCGCAAAATGAGAAAAGAAACAGCCATAGGAAACTATACCCCTCCAAGGTCCAGAATCTAATACTAGGTCCGAGGGAGAAGTGAAAGGAATTGAGAATAGGAACAGAAAACAGCAAGTTCTTGTGCTTCCCTGTCATTGGAATATTCCTAAAGAAGTGCAAGATAGGAAGTCTGAATTAGAGGGGAAGGAACGCATGGAAGTAGACGGGAAATGTGCCATTGACAGAATCATCTATGCCATTGACAGAATCATCTATAACATCTGTTGATCCACAAAGCAAAACCAAAAAACAAAACTTTTTGTTCATGAAACACCAAGCAAGCAAGCTCAGACCAATATTCAATGGCTATCTTTGAACCAAAGTAAAACCATGTCGGTATTCCTTTCCGATTTCATTCACTATCAAGCCATCAGGTCCTTCATCCATGATGAAATAAAACTGACAAGATTAGCTGATCTAAAGCCTTGACAGTCAACTGTCTCTCTCTCTCACTCTCACACACACACAAAAAAAAAGTTCAATTCTTGAGAGAGTTGGGGAGAAGTTGAGCAACAGAGAAAATTTGATGAGAAAAGCAGCAACAAGAAATATGATAGACCCAGAGTTAAAATTACAACAAAAAAGTACCTGACAGCTAAGGTTTGTATATCAACAGTTGTTAGTTAGTTGATATGAAATCCATAATTTTCATGTTATGATCTATACATCAAATTTTACATAGTGTATAGAGCTAACTATAGAGAAATCTAAAGAAAATTGTATGGTACTTTTATTAAATCTGAATAATAGTCTCTTTTTTTTCATAAAATAAACTAAACTTCTCTATTTATACTAGTTCTAAAATCCTTTATAGGAAATGATTCTTAATTGACAATTAATTAATTAATAGAATCGATCTAGTATTAGAATTTCTAAATAGTAAAATATTAATTAAATTGAAAGTAATAAGCTAAGTAAGAAAAAAATAATTAAAATTTAAAATTAACTAGGACAATAATTAAAACAAGAAAACAATAACTTTAAGCTTCATTTCAGATGGTTCCAAGTTTCTGTACAGATTTCTTTTTAGACTTGACCTTGTCAGTTTGGTCCATAAACTTCTGGGATAATTGTTCTACGCCAGTTTCCCTCACTTGAGAAAAACTTGTCCTCAAGTTTTCTGTCAAAAACTAAACTATTCCACCCTAAAGGAACAAATACTTTGAATATAATATTATAGCTAACTTATTAACAAAGTACTGTCTTTGACCATTGAGCTTCAAAATTTAACTTATAATGCATGTATAATAAGAAAAAATTCATATATGATATTCTATTTTTTGTTCCTATGAAGTTCATTTGTAGTTTCTTCCCATATTTTTCTACTTTAAAGCTTGAGTTCATCATCATCTATATCCAATACTTCAATCATTGTATTTAAAGAACCACTAAAATAATCTTTCATAATATCTCTAAAAGACTGGTAAGAAATTCTTCATGTTCTTGTTTGCAAGATCTTCATCATCATATAAATTTCCTTCATCATCTCCATCTAGTTCGCCTAAAACATCCTCGTTATCAAAAGATTCTTGCTCATATTAACATTTAATTATGTTGATCAGTTTTTGTCTTTTGAGTTGTGGTTTTTTGTCTTCATCTAACAAGGTCTCATGGCTTCCATTAAGTTCATCTTCACCAAAACCCTTCACATATCTAAAAGGTTGTTTAGATGGAATTTTGGAAATAGGTTTAAGGTAGGGTCAGCCCCGAGGCACATCTCCAAGCACGTTCCTCTCCTTTTGATTCCTATATGTGCCTCCCATTAGCCTAAATACATCTTCTTTATCAGATAAATACTCAGTCATATTGGCCAAGAGGATTTGCACAAATTAGTTCAAGGATAGGTTGGTCGCGGGCTTCATCCATGGCACATGCCTCTCTTCTTCCCCAGTTCATGTTTGTGCACAACCCTAGTACCTCAAGTATGGTTGTAAGGTCATCAAATCTTGCATTGATGTCACCAAACTCAGTTTGTATTCGCCCCTCTAAAGTTGCTATCCCTAATTAATGGCAATCTAACTGATCCCAAGTAGCCTGCATCCCCTGATCATCATCATGAAGATGGTTGTCACCAAATGCTCCAGAATTCTCTTCATGGTTTTCCATTGATCCAAATGTTTACCCGCTCTAATACCACTTGACACAGGTATAGAAGATAAAACTAGAGTTCTCATAAGGTTACATTCCTAACTATAGAGAAATCTAGAGAAAAATATCTGCTATTGTATTCAATTTGAATAATAACTTTTTTTCTATAAAATAAACTAGACATCTATATTTATATTAGTTCTAAAATATTTTATAGCAAAGAATTCTTCATTAAAACTTACCTAATTAATAGAATCAACATAGCATTAAGATTTCTTAAATAGTAAAATACTAATTAAATTAAAATTTCTAAGTTACATAGAAAACAAATAATTAAAATCCAAAATTAACTGGGAAAATAATTAAAACAAGAAAACAAAAACTTCAGGCTTCATATGATGCTTCTGGATTATTTTACAAATTCCTTTTTAGACTTGGCCTTGTCAATCTGTTCCATAAACTCCCAAAATAATTGTTTCATGTCAAATTTCAATTTACTTCCTTCACTGTCTTCTATTGGGATTCTTTTTTGCTATTCATTTTTTCCCCTCTAAATCACTTAGACAATTCAACACTCAACTTTTTACTTGAGTATATTTAAATGAAAAGGGAGCTGACACTTCTGATTCAAAAGGGGTTCGAAAGTTCACCAAGGAAATGAAGGTAGAAAGAGAGGATGCCTGCAACTTGCCCACTGCCACCACATCATGTGAATTTTTTAAACCATAAGTTGAACTACTTACATCATATAACCAAAACGAAAACAGAAAGGAAAAATCTAGAGGTTCATTCATAAAATAAATAACTGAGCCACTCATTTACAACCATGTCCCAATTCCTCCAATATAAAAGGATATGCACTAACCACCCAACCAAATCAAATCCCTTTGTCACCCTCAAGAATTGGCCCAAGAAGCCTCTCTGAGCTGCCTTGGAAACCAAATAGACTTCTGAATTGTCCTACTTAAGTCTATCCTTCTCCCAAGCACAAGGCCATGTGTTAATAATAAACCAAAATTAACTTAAAAAAAGGCTTTATGAGCTACACAATGCACCAAAAGGCATGTAGTCATGCATCCGGATCTCTGATTAGATTGTGCATGCCCCCAGGATGGGAGAAGGAAATGATAGTGCATGCATTTACTGTAAAAAAAAAAAAAACCTTACAGAAAACAAATAAGTTATAGTGAAGCAAAACAAGACAAAAAAGTTACGCATTAAAAGGATCGATAAATTTACCATTGGTCAAACTTGTGGCTTAAAAAATTTCTCTTTATATCCTAACGTAATTACAAGAGTTAAGAAACAGATGTACTAACCAAGTCAGAAACATGGTCCTACACTCGGAAGCAAATGTTCCCGGGATACATTTGTCAGGAAAAATTACAATATACACAGCCCTGCCAAGAGTCTCCACAAGGTTCAAGCACTGCCTTCAAGTGGTAGTTTTAAGTCCAAAATGGAACCTTCCTTGCGGCGTATTATAATGCAAGTGTACTTCCTCCTTTCAGGATCACAGCACTGGAAAAGTGAACAAACACAGATATATCCACCATCAGAAAGAAACCGACTTGTAATAAGCTTCACTAAGCTATCCATTATATATTGTACTCCCTAGCGGTGCCATTGCACGAGAAATTTGCACTAAATGGGAAATCAAAAGCATTTGAATGCCAGTTTAAAGAGAAGTAATTGGAAAAACATGAATTTTAAACCCTTCAATAATCACATCAAAAGTGACAGGGATGTTTCACTAACGTGTGATGCCACTTCAGTTCAGTTAGCACACTAAAAAACTGGCAAAGATAAAGGCTTAAAATCTTAGAAGACCTGTTCTTGAAAGAAAATTGGAATGTAATTTTAAGAGTACCAGAAACACTTATTTTAGAAATTTAGCCAAAAACACAAATGAGAAGGAACATAAACTTACTCAAAAACTCAAGAAGCCCTCAGACTTGTTATTGAGCTGGCCTCCAGCAGTTAAGGGAAGGCATGTCTGGTCTACATGGCAACATCTGTGAAACACCATGACCTAAAATAATATAATCACAGAAATTGATTGTTCAATTGTAATTTTTGAGGTCATTTACTCCAACAGTACAAACATCACTTGTGAGCAAAATGAGACAATTTTTCACAAAGCAAATTCACCTGGAATGGGAGCTCCAGCAGGTAAATTATTGGTGGGAGCAACCTGAAATCCCATATTATTTGGAGGCGGTGGCCGAAAGTAACCTGCCAGGGAAAATGTTTTATGATCTATTAGCCTGTGCGTCACAGAAAAAGCACATCATAAAGAAAATGCAGGATATAAAACAAACTTTCCTAAACTCCCATTTATAAACATGCCAAATGAGAAATAAACAAGTTCAGAGGTTCAGTTGCAATGGTTGCACATTAGCATGCCAGACAAGTTTACCTTCATATAACAAACACAACCTAGACACTAGAAAAAGCATTTTGCATCTTTGCAATGCAAGGAACTGATTGTAAAAAAAATTAAAGCGAGGACAAAACTTGCCAACAGAGTTAAAAAAATTTAATAATATGTAATCAATCAAGTTTAGTTCTGACAATTTCTGTTCAGGCCACAAATCCTAGAAAAATATAAATTAAACACTTGTACAAGCATCATGCTGAAAAAGGTTTCATCAAAGGAAAAACTAATATGGTAAGCAGCATAGACAAGCACACATGAGAAATGATGGAAAGCAAGCATCTGCCTGTCTCCAGTTCTTTCTTTCTTTCTCTTTGTTTTTTTTTTTTTTAAGCATCTGCAAACTTGATATAGCATTCCATATGAATATGAATAAATAACCATGAGATCAATAACTTTAATGGTAAATAATGATACAAGTTCATTTCATTAGGAGGTATCATACTTTTAACAATAAAATAATGAATTTCAACGAGAGAGAAACAGTTCAATCATTCAGTTGGCCTCTCACAGAGATAAGTTTCAAGCAGTCAGACTACATTTTAAATTGAAATGCCATGTCATGTCATTAACATTAATGTGGTTCAGCATCCACAATTAACATAAAAAAATCATATCAATCCCATCCAGATAGGAGCACACATTTATCATGCAGACAGTTCTGTACAAAAAAGATTTGAATCGATAACCTTCCTGACTGGTTAAATAGTTTTTTTGTTTCGAAGAAAGATCAAGGCCTTAGCAATACATATGTATGCGCACAAGTAGCAAAAGGAAATTCAGGTAAAAATAAGTGTTCTAATTACAGGGACACGATTGCATGTACCTTCCTGGCCAAAAGAAGGCCCTGCATGTGATGGATTTCTTCCACTCATCCATGCACCATGCTGACCATCTGCATATTCACTTGAAGGCATCCTCCACTGTTCATCAGTAGCAAATCGTGGCCGTCCATCAGGATGTGATAGCATAGGGTATGGACGGGGATAAGGATGCTGAGGATGCTGCTGAATTAGAGGCTTTGTATATGAGAAATGACCAGTTGAAGTTTGTGCCAGGTTTGGATGCAGTGGTCTTTGTGGAAAAGGTGCATTAACTGGCTGAAAATGTGGATTTTGTTGAGGAGCTTGAGGATTTAAAAACATGTGATTCCCATGAGGAGTACTGCCAGCCATTTGGACAATTTGATTACTCTGCAAACAGGGAATTCAGGTCATGGTTAAACAAACTAACACATTCACAAAAGTAACTAGACAACCAAAATACATACATTGGGTGTAGTGCAGTATTCATGAGGTACAGATTGTTGATATGCCAACTGAGGGGAGGACTGTACGGATGAATGAGATGGTTGTATTGGTTTGGCTGGCAACAAAGGTTGAGTTGGTACAGGTGGTTGCAGTACCATGGTTGGCACAGGAGGAAGAGGAGGTGGTGGTTGCGATGGAAGAGGTGGTGGTTGCGATGGAAGAGGTGGAGGTGGAGGTGGAAGCGGCGGTGGAGGTGGAGGTGGAGGTGATGGAGATGTTGAGGGTGGGGGTGGTAGAGGTAGTGGTGGCGGTGGCGGTGGCGGTGGAGAGGAAGGCAAAGGTGGAGGTGGAGGAGGAGAATCAGGAGGCGGTGGTGGAGAATCATCTGGTTGAGGCAGCAACTCAGCAGAATCATTTAATGCAGGTTCTGGCCCATCTGAGCATTGCTGCTTTGGTTCCATTTCAAAAGAACCACCTGTGGATGAAGGTCTTTCATCCTTTTGGTGTCCAGACACATCTTCCATTTCAAGTTCCACATCCACATCTTCTAGGATGCAATGTCGCCTGTCACTTGGAGTAGCAGTACATATTTCTAAATCTCCTAAAGCATGGTTTGATCCTGTCACTCCCAACGCACCATCACTCTCCTTAAATGGGCTGCTAGGGAAGTCCTCATCATCATCCTCGAACACATGAGAAGATAAAAGGCCAGGCAACTGAAATGTAGCATTACTGGTACCAAAGCCAAGAAAACCAATATGGATCTTAAAGTCAATACAACAGTAAAATTTTAAAGAAATTACTGCATTGATCAACTTCATATTTCATCTAAAACAAAATTCTATTGACAAAAGAAATGCATGAGATATAGCAAGCCATATAGAAACACAAGGCTTTAAACAAATTTTGCAATGATAATAACAAATGGTTGCATAACATAATAATTGAGTTAGCTAGTAAAACTAAAAACAAGAGGTGCACATTCAAAATCGTACAAAACTACCTATAGTATTATTGTCTTCTGCACTTCCACACAGTAGGTTCTAACAATGACATCCACCACCCTAGCATTTGCTACATTACCTCATTCTCCAGAATTATTTAAGTTCTTCAAAGAGTATCAACTTTAATTTTTTACTGAAAAGTTACAAGTTCAGTCAATTTCATGCTTGTGGTTCATTTATACCTTCTGGCAATCAAACTTGATCTTCTCCTTTTGTGAAGCTACACGAAATAATGCCGATTTATGGTTAAATTTACAATTTTCATAAATGATATTAATAGGGACAAGCAGAAGTGGACGTATCAAATCCACAACTGGTGATTGTAAATGGCTCTAAAGCACGAAAGCAAAGCATAACCCTTGAAACATAAGGATAGATGACGAATATAACAATAACCCGTATCACCTCTAAGGGTCACCAAGAAGACTACCTAATAATGCATTCAGCACAAGGGGAAACACATCCTTCCAATCTCCAATAGTACTCATTATGGTATTTCATACCCCACCTTCTGTGCAAATGCTTAACGGTCATTCTATAAATACAGCCCTTTCTTTTAGAAAGAAAATAAAGCAGAAATACAAAAAAGTGTTATGGCTCATTTGTTTTTTTTTTTTTAATCATTAAGTGATGGCACACTGCAGATCAACTATCTGGAATGCAGTTCAATTCCCTAGGCAAGAACTGTGCTAACATTCACATGCATTTGGGCATGTTACATTTTCCAACGAAAAGGTTGATTCCAACTCTATTCAAATCCTAATTCTTTAACATAAACATGTCACGGACCATATACGCATCAAATTTCCATAACAGTCTGTAGGACCATGCCAATGTTCTTCAAGAGACAAGAAATAAGCCACCAAAATATTATTGAAAAAGAACAGCACGAATAACTAAGAAAACACACCTTCCATATTCATCAACAAGCATGCCTTCCATTTCCCTGATTGGATCATCTATAGCTCGTTCAGCTCGGGATGGACGTCTGAGGGAAAATCCAGAAGAGGTATCATCATTTGAACCTCCAATATCATCCATATAGCGCCTCAAAACAGATTCAGGCAAGATTTTTCTCTCAAGCCACAATCTTAAGACCTGGAAACAGCAATAGATCAAGATTTATTCTGATGAAAAAGAAGAGGCTCTCTATCGTAACATAAAAAGAAAATAACCTTCAAACATTGACGACGATTTTCCCGAGCACTAGCTCCTGCTGGAGCAGCAGCGCCAAGAAGGCGTGGTAATGCTGCTTGCACTGCAGGGACATACGAAGCTCCAGCAATACCTGAATAAAGGAAAACAAAATCAGAAACATAACTATGGCAACCATCATTATTGATGATTGTGGATACGGAATGAACACATTCTTTGCTCCTCTAATATATATATGAGTTAAAAGAGCAAGATTGATAGAATCCAAGTTGAGCAGGAGGAAGCAACCTTTTTGATTATGTGAACACTGGGTGATGGAATCCACAAGAAAAAATATGTCCACTTTGCGGTGGAAACTGGGCTCACTTTCCAATTTTCGGATTAAAAGCTCCACAACCTGCAAGACCATATTAACATGTTCAGCATCAAATCACAGAACCATTTCCATAACTGATTCAATTATACTTGGGCAAGAAAATGATAATATCATGAGCCTAGGAAAATCATCATAGAAAAAAGAACAAAGAAAAAAAAGATGAGGTTCAGAAAATGAGTAAATGGAAGACCCATCATGCAACACTATGAAAAATGAAAAAAAGCGTATGTTTGCACTCAATGTATAGAAAGGGAATCCAAGAACCCTGATCACAACTTAAAGAATACCATAATGGATGAATGTATCCCAACCATAAGCATCCCAAATACAATGGGAAGTGAACTTATCTACAGTCTTTTTGCTCAAAGAAAATTTAAAATGAAGCAGCCTTCTTCCATTATTTTTTCAAGCCATACAATCCTCAGCAAGGAAAACACAACATAGGCAGGTTTGAAATGTAACAATCAGGTAGAATAAAACTATAAGTAAACACAATGGAACTAACATTTCAAGGAAAGGATAACAAAGAACAAAAGAATTTCAAGGAAAAGATAACTAAGAACAAGAGACATGCAACTCATCACAGCTCTTCCTTTTCTGAGAGCCAGTTCAGAAAATAACACAATAAAAGGATAGCAAACCCACCTCATTTGCAATGCCATACTTGGCACAATCAATGGCAAGGCGAGTTGCACGTCCAATACTTTCTTTAGTCCTTGATAAAGTCTCTATCATCCCTTCAAAAGCATCACGGGCCACAGCAGCCTCAGTACCACCACTCAGTGAACCTCCAGCAGCCCTGTGTCCAGAACTAACTCTCCGCTCCTCGATTTCTTCACCATCCACTTGGTCATGTGATGCTGATTGACGACCATGTGTAGATGGAGAAACTAAATCTGTGCGATGATAAAAGCCCTGCATATCTGCCTGTGCAGCATTGCTAGTACCAGACAAAAGAAGTTGGCTTGGCGAGGAGCTGGGGCTCGTTCCCTGAGCGTTGTTGAGAGCTATAAAGGCAGGGTTTCCAAGAGGAAAGGATTGCAAGTGAGCCTGTCTCCTTTTTTCTTGAGCAGCAGCAATGAGATGTTTCATAGATGTAACAGAATCTGGAGTCTTAGAATCTACCAAAAAGCTGGGTCTGTCATCCATACCGACTTCCAGTCTGTAATTAGGAAAGAAAATGTGATTTCTATAAAGCTGAATTAAAAAAGTTCATAGAAAAAACAGATAAATTTCACCAGGAAACGAATCATACTCTGATGAAGCACCCATTGGAACAGTCAGGTTACTCATTTGTGAAGTTGCTTTAGGAGTACTTTTTGGCCTTTCCCCAGAAAAAGCTGCTCTACTTTTTTGACTTGGCGCATGATTTTGAGAAGCGTTAGAACTATCCAAAACAGGACCTGAAACCTTGCCAGGTCCAGCCTGGGCCTTTTTTTGAGTTCCAGGAGTGGAAACTCTAACCACAGGGTTGATAGCTTTATGCTGTTCCACAATTGGTTTGGTGGCAGAAAGCAAATGAGGAGACCTCTTAGGGGTAGTTGTGATTGGTTTTGCCTCCTTTGACAGTAACTGCTCAGGCTCTGATTTGCCAGGACTCGGAGAGATATGTGTATCATTCCTCTTCACATTTTTTGGATAGCTGGGCGAACAAGGATTGTTCTGTAACAGAGAAGATGATTCCTTGGAATGGATATTCTCTAAACCAGTAGAATCCTTGATACTTGTCTGAGCATTAATAGAGTTTCGTTGTTGTTGATTAACAGAACTTTCAATTCGTGCATTAGTTCTCTTGGAAGCATCAGAAACAGAAACAGGTTCTCTGCCATTTTTGGCAGCCCCTCCATGAACAGGAGTTTTGGGTTCCTCATCTTCATCATCATTGTCATAAAGGCAAACAGCTCTTCGCCTTTTGGGCTGTTGGGTAATGGAAACTCTCGCATTAATAGAAACCATATCACTCTTTAGCTCGAGAGCATTTTTCTCCATTCTGTCATTAGAATTGAGGGCAGCAGCGTCACACATCGCCTCCATTGCCCGTCTACGACGTTTTAATACAGGCAGCACAGCTTCATCATTTGAAACATCAGATTTAGCTTTACTTGTTGGATCAGGAACATCAGGTTTAGCTTTGCCAATTTCAGCAGTCGAATCAAGTTTGACTTTACTCACTTGAACAGATACATCAGTATTAGTGTTACCCCATTGTGCAGAAGCATCACTTTTGACTTTAACTGTTTGGGCAGATGCATCATTATCAACTTTACTCATCTTGGCAGATGTACCAGATTTGACCTTAACTGAGTGAGAAGAAAGATTAGATTTAACTTTACTAGTTTGGGCAAAAGCATCTGTTTTAGCTTTGTCGCTTCGGGCTCTTAATCCCAGAAGGATCTCCCTTTTCCCATGTGCCATGGACTGTTTAGCTGCTCGGTCATCAACAACATTTGAGCTTGGTGAAACACTAATGTTTTCTGAAAAAGGTCCCTTTGTAATATCATCTGCCACATCTACACGCTTTGATTTCTTAGCAGGATTTGCATTTTCAGTTGCTTCAAGCTCAGATTTTCCACAATCAGGGTGGGCACGCCTTTTCTTTTGAAAAACCTTATTTTCATGTTTTTCATCAGACACCATAGTACCCTTCTTGGCTTTTGATAGTTCTTTTACTTTTCTACCACCATTGGCTTCTAATTCTGATTTAGGAGGGCCTGGGGGGGAATCCTTCATACTGCCACCAGCAAGCTTGCCTTTTTCTCCACCTGTAACTTGTTCCCTGGAGTTACATTCCAATTTTCTCTCAGCCCCAGAAAACACTGTCTTAGACTCATGGGGATTTGTCCATGCCCCCTCACCAGTACCCAGGTTCTTAATGCAATTAAGATCCAGATTTCCATTACATGAGGCTTCAACTTTTACACAGCAAACATTATCCAAACTGGAAGCAGATAATACTTCCTGTGGTTGTGCACTATCAAACATTTTAACCTTCTTTTCAGAAGATATACCTGGGGATGAACTGTCATCTGCGTCACCTGATACAGAAGGCTTCATATCTTCGGAGCATGCTTCATCCCGTCTACTGGAGCAACGCTCTAACTTAGAACTATATTCACGTCTTAAATTCCACACTTCTCCACTTTGTCCAACTTTACCCATGTCCTCATGTAAGTCATCCTCTGCCTCATCCTCTTCCATTGAGTCAACAGATGGAGCCTCAGATCCTGGTGCTGATCTATCAGTAGTATCTCCCAATCCACTTGACTTTCCCTTCTGCAACTCTTCAAAAGCTGCACAGATTTCCTTCACAGCTTGGGAAAAGAACTTATCTTTCTTACTCTGGCACCGAGCTGACAGTTTATTCTTTACTTCATTTGTGAATATCTGAATATCAGAAGGGGCAACAAAAGCACTGCAAGAGAACAAGCAAGCAAAGGGAAGAAATAAGCTCTAAAAGGGGCAACCAACTTAATCCACGAACACAAGCAAGTCTCAAATACTCAATCAAGTCAAGTGCAGCAGCAAATAAACTAGCAAATTTTTTATGCTATCCCATCCCAAAACCTAGTAAATGTTCAACTCCTTTCCTTCATTTCTCAATAGCTAATTTTTACTAAATTAGAATGACAGGATAAAGACATGCTAACATGATCTGTATGCTCAATCAAACTCCAAAATAGCACTCGACTAAGAATTTCTTAATTGTACTTAAAATTTTCCAGGTTGTGTACTCATAGCAACAACATTCAGTCCCAAAATCTCATTTTCAAAGACCTCAACTATCATTTACAAACCATATCAAAATGGTTGTGAAGAGGAAGATAACTGTCAACTCCATATTTCTGAGAAACAGAGCACAAGTTGTACTCTACTTATCTCAAAATAATACAGATATGAAACATAAAAGCCCCAACTATTGCACAGTCTACTCACTAGGATAACCACATCCTCAACCCTTCTCCATGTTTGAACAAACATGTAAAATTTGTTAATAAGGAATTCATAAAGGAAAACTTACATTTCTTGAGTTCCAAAGAAATAGACAAAAACTTTCTTAGCATCAGGGGCTCGTTTCCAATCCTCAGGCCGACTAATCTGAAATACAAACACCCATGAAATCTAGCTCAAGCACTAACCAAAATGACAAACTCTCAAAGGCTCAACAAAATAAATTACAATCGTTGGAGGAAGACGCCTTCACCCAGATAATACCAACATCTTTCTGTTACCAAAAACCACAAAAATTACAGAAACAATCATTACACAATCATCATCTAATCAAATGCACGCAAATCATACCAATCCATGAATCAATTAAACCCAGCATTCATGCCCTCCAAATTAATCAAAATACCAGGGAATGATATACGTTGTAAAGTACTAGAACATTAATACAAGCAGAGAAACTAAAGCGCTCAACAGACACCAAATCAAGTTAAACTAAAATCAGTAAAGAAACAAAAACAAAACCAACTACACAATTTAAACCCATATTTAAATTGTAATAATTTACAACTTAAAATGGCTAGAATACAAATAAAACCAACCACGAAAACCACATTGATTCACATAAAAAATGAGCTGAACCCACTAATCCTCAGAGCCCATCACTAGAACCCCTAAAACCAACCCGAAAAAAATCAAAATTGGAAGAAAAAATTAACCAAATTCTTAAGATAAACAATAAGGTCTGTAATTGCAGGTGGTAGAATTAGAAATCAAACTACAAAAAAGTTTTTAAGGCATAAAAATTGAATTTAAAATTAGGGGGAAATAACCTTCGCAGGCCAAGAAGGGTACCCCTTGACTTTAGCAAGCACAAGATCACCCAAACGCAACTGAACTTTCTTATTATTCGCTCCCTTTTTACGCCCCGGAGCCATAGGCGGTTACTTGTGTCGCTCTACTTCTTCTTTGTGGAGGTGGTGGTGGTAATTGATCACGGAAAAAACCTGAAATTTGAAAAGGAAGAACAGGGGAGCCAATTGAAATGGAGAATTCGAATCGAATCGAATAGAGAAGGACGTCAAACGAATAATTCTCGCCGGGTATGTGCCGGCGGTAACTGCCGGTTAGGTTTCCGGCGACAGGGGTGCTAAGGTATCGAAGGAGGAGAGTGAGGAGTGCTAGGGTTGTGCATTTGGGATCTTTTAGGAGAGAGAGAAATTGTGGAGGTTTTGGAGAGAGAAATTGAAGCAGTGTCGAGAGAGAGAGAGAGAGAGAGAGAGAGAGAGATTTTGGGCCTTTGTTGGGTTGGGCAAAGGAATTTGGGTTTTTGTAATTACGTTAATTATAACTTATTACTTGTATTTTTCTTAACGCTAATCAACAGGTCTCCTTAGATAATCAAATGGTCTCTTTAGCAACTCTTAACCTTCCTCGATTAATTTACTGTTTTTTATTCCGAAAATAATTGTTTTTTTCCTATTTTTCAACTCCTAGTTTGGTAGGATCCAAGTGTAGATAAATCTACTTCATTTCAACATCGCCTATATGCTTTTACAAAAATACGTTTTGCATTTGATTTTTGAAACATTTCTTAATAATTTTAAAATGTAAATGCTTGTATTATAACCATTTCAAATAAACATTTAAAAATAATTATAGTTATTAAATAATTTATTTTGAATTTAAAATTAAATTAATAAATAAATTAACTTATCCGATGAAATCAAATAAAAACACAATCTAATAAAAATAAACATATAATCTAATTTAAAAAAAAAATAGTTAATCTAATAATAATCTAATGTAATCCGATCAAACCCGATATGTATAAAAGTTAAAATAATATTTTAATTTTTTATTATAAAAATAAAATAACTTGATAATTCAAAATTTGATCCAAAACATATATTATGCCTAAAACTACCTAAATACCATCAATTGCATTTTGGATAGAAAATTTCAAACATGATATTATAAACAGTTGAGAGAACAAAATGCTAAAATTACCTAACAATTCTTTTATTTACTCTAATTTTTTTTATTCATTCTATTTACAAAAAAATGTGAAATTAATTAAGGTGTTAAGTTCTGAGCTAATTAAAACATAGGAATTACATATATATATATATATATATAATTTTAAAATTGTGAGGATCGAGTGAATAATTTTGTACATTTTACTTCTATTATTACTGCTTAATTTATTTTTTATTTTTTATTTTTTAAACAAGGAACTCCTTTATGGCTTTATCATCTGTCATGTCTATGTCATTGCAGAGCATTTGCATGGAGCCTATGGACAAAATATGATTCTTTGGATTGCATGTCGTTTTACAAATTACAAATCCCTTTCGTAAAACCAAAAAAATAAATGTGTCATCCTAGAAACTAAATCAAAATAAAGTCTTATTTTTTTTTTCAGGTTTTTCTGTTTCCAGTAATGGATATCCTTCAAGGCTTTCACAAAGAAATGAAGTCGATATCCTCCATCGACCAGGTACATTTGTTTAAACAAAAAAAAAACACACCAAAAAAAACTATCCAACCTTCTATTTAAATTAAAATTAAAATTTGCACTAAAAATGATAACACACAGGGAATCAACGTGTTTAAACCAAATCTTACAACCCTTTTCGCTTTAAAATTTTGTTGAGGGATACATGCATCAGGTTACTAGCAATTTGATTGGTTTTCTGTCAGTTCTACTAGTCAATAGCAGAGTTTACACTGCCCTCAGGTCTCCATTTGAAACCAATTTTCCAAAGCATCATATGAAGTGCAGAGAAATAAAGAATGTTCTTGTTTGATCAAGTTTCAAGTAGGTCATCAAAAACCTTCAATCCAAAATCTACTAACCCATCATCCAAACTCAGCTCACGTCTGCATTTCTTTAATTTCATGCAGTAGTTAGGATAATGTTACAGAGTGTCATAAAAGCTGCTAGTTAGTGTGTGTTTAGAGCACATGGTGATTTTCAGAAGTGTTTCTCGCTTAAAAATAAATCAAAATAATTTTTTCAGATTTTTAAGCACTAACAAAAAACATTGAATTAATACTTTTTAAACCAAACGCACCCAATGCAGTTTTAATCGCAAAAACAAATAGTCTCATTACTACTATGACCTAGTTCTTCATCCTAGACCCACATTCCTGATTCCCTACTAATCTAATGCTCTGAAATCACAAGAGAACCATGTGAACTTCTGCGGAATCTTTTGATCATATTTCAAAATCGTAACCTCTGCGTGCATGTATCCAATGCACCATAACAAAACCAAGAAGTACAGGCGTGGCAGCAACTGTGTAGAAAGACACGCAACAAGAATCAATAGCTTCTATGACAAGTCAAGCACAAGATTAGTTCAGATCATCTTATGCACATCAAACACTAGAGAAAATTGAATTCTTCAAGATTTATGTGCCTAAAAGCTAACGCGGCCGTTTGATTAACTTGTTTTGCAAAACCGAATCCAAACACAATCAAAACTGAAATCATGATAAGCAAAGGAAATAGCATATTTTATAACCAACAAAATCATCAGATAAATAAGGAAAAGTTCACCACAAAAATAAAATGGCAATGCCTCTTCTGAGATCTTACCCTCTAGTCCTAGCTCGAACCCTTTTGTTTACTTTCATCACCAACAGCATCAGTCACCAAAGTCATTGGTCTTTGATCAATCACCTCATCAATAATTCCAAATTCCTTTGCCTCTTCTGGGGTCATAAAATAATCTCTATCCATATTCTTCTGAATTACATCAATTGGCTTTCCTGTATGCTTGCAGTACAATTGATTCAGTACATCCCAGACCCGAACTATCTGCTTGGTGTGAATTGTCAAATCCTTTGCCTGTCCGCTATACCCACCTGATGGCTGATGAATCATAATTGTTGCATTTGGAAGTGCCTTCCTCTCACCCTTAGCCCCAGCAGCCAAGAGGAGGGAAGCCATAGATGCAGCTTGACCCAAACAAATGGTATTAACTGGAGACCTTATGTACTGCATTGTATCGTAAATAGCAAGACCTGCAAAGAACAGCACAACGATTGACATTATAACCTATACGCCATGCCTCAGAAGATTACTTACTTTGAAAAACTTCATATATTTAAACAAGATAAATAATTCAGCCTAAATTGAATCGACAATAAATTTAGCTATCCCAACACTGTATTCCATTACAAGTATTCCAATGCTACATTTAACAATGCAAGACCTGCTATGCGAAAGCAGTTAAATTCCATTCTATAGATTGGATGGTAATCAGTAATTCATAATCGCCACATCTTGATAGAATTGTGAACTAGTTGCAAGTTAAATAATAAGTTCTGTTAGTTGATATACACCATGGCCAAGAGTACTTTTAAATTTGAGGTCCAAAAGCACCAACAGACTAGAAAACTTGAGGAAAAGGGAAAATAGTCCCCAGCATCTGCCACATGTCTTATACTGACAAGTATTCACATGCTATTGCATCAAAATCATTAGTTGTGCATTATGTGAGATAATTCAACAGTTCTTTCTCACTTGGGAAGTATCTAAAGGGAAATGGAAACAAAACCTCTGATAAAATTCATCTACTTCAGAATCACACGAACAGTCAAAAAGCCCCAACAGTAAACTGCTCTTCCAATGACCTCAATATAATCACGCATTCATAATACAATTGACAAAATACAAATTAACTCAATACCTTCCACGCTACCATAATTATAAGCAACTAAAGACAGAGAAGTGCAATGATAATTCAAACTAATTGGCTTTAGTAGGAAAGGCATTGTATGACCTCAAGCAATTCTTAGCAGCATATCTCATCGCATAATATGCTAAGCATTTCAGTTGGATCATTCAGTTAAGCATGTCAAATGGCACATCAAGAACCTTTTTCCACTGTGTAATGCAACTTCCAATGGTATACAAGAACACTAGCAATTAGACAGAAATAAAGCCCATGGCTACCATGATTCTTTTCTTTATAGGCACTGTACGCAAGCAGAAAGAAAGTGTACCAAAAAGAAATCACCTAATATCCTGCCCAATTATAACAACTGCTGCTGTTTATAGCACCACCCCTTCAACCAAGAAATCAGGAATCATTTGATTCACGTAGTTAGACCCACTAAATTGAACCCAAAAGACAAATTGCCAATTCACTAATGCTATTGACCGCTCCATGAAGAACCTAAAAGCTCAAATTACACTCGATAGAACCAAGCACTAATCAAACTCCTTAATTATTAACAAAATCAGGCATATACACCTAAAACTTTCCAAATTAAAATCCAAGATACTAACAAAGATCAGACCTTTGTAACAGAATCAAAATCCTAAATAATCCATGCTAAAACGCATCTCAGTATAATTCAAAATGAATCTACAACACTAACGGGCTCAAAGACCCATCGCAGTAATAAACAACTTGAACAAGAATCAAATCAGATCACATTTTAAATCAATTCGCAACAATTCCAAGAAAACAGTAACAGAACACTGAAATTACACCAGCCCACAAAACCAAACAGACGATAACACGCCCCAAACACAAATTAAGCCAAAACCCATCTTAAAAAAATCAAAACCTCAGCACTTTTGAGTATCAAATCACCTGCGGTAACATGTCCACCAGGAGAATTCAGATACATATGAATAGGCTTAGAAGGATTCTCAGACTCAAGAAACAAAAGCTGAGCAACAACAACATTAGAAGTATCATCATTAATTGGGCCATTAATACAGACAATTCTCTCTTTTAAAAGCCTAGAGAAGATATCATAAGCTCTTTCTCCTCTTGAAGAGTGTTCAACAACCATTGGGATTAGACTATAAGCTCTAGTGGTAGAGTTTCGGGGGGTCAAGAGAAAAGAGGTTTTTGGTTTAGCTGTGGAAGCAATGAGCTTGGTGTTAGAGAAGAGGGCTTTCATGGCTGTTGATTTCGATTTGGAATTGGAGCAAGCAAGAGTGGGGAATGAGGGTTTGAGAGAAACTGGGGATTTTGTTTGGGTTTAGGAGATTGGGTTCTGGGATTGGTGGATTTCTGGAGATTGTATAATTAATTTATACGCTTATTTTAAAAGTTTTTAACTATATATTTATGGTATTCCCCGTTTTTCAATTCTTCATTTATTTATTTACAATATAAAATTGCCTGTACTTTTTAATTGCGAACACAATAACACATTTAAAAAAAAAAATCCGCAGTTCGGGCGGTGAAATGGACTTATTTTTTTTTACTGCACTTGAGTTCGAGTCTCGACATATATATCTATCACCCTGTGATACCTTACATACCTGCTGAATTTACAAAATATTCAGTAGGTCATCAAAATTAATTGTAATGCATGTAAGTTGGCCGAACACGTCCACGTAAATAAAAAAAAATCCTTTCGATATCAAGATTGTTATATATATATATATTGAATCATCTAACGTTTTAGAGTGATGAAAAGTGGATTGTGTATGCCTGGGGAAAGATCTACTTATTCAGTTGAGCTCACTTGGTTTATTAAAGAGTAAAGTTCTATTAAAGAGTAAAGTTCTATTAGTATTAGTAATGTTGTGCTTTATCCACTAAACTGGAACTCAAAATTTTATTTAAAAAGAATAATTATTGAATTACTTGAATCAATTTCAAATTCAAGATTAATTCTTGTTTTCTAGACCTCAATTAATTTAGTTTAGTTGAGTCTTATTATTAAAAAATATTTTTTTTAAATAATGGTGTTCATTATCTATAAGACTAGAACTCAAGATTTTACTTAAAGAAAAGTGCAGAACTACTTGAATCAAATTTAAATTCAAGATTAATTCTTGTTTTAATAGAGTTTTAAATATATTATTTTTATGTATGAACTGTTGTATTAAAATTATTTCCTCGTAGCTATTTTTAGCATTTGAATCTAGAATAATAACATGAAAAATAAATTTATTTATCATTTTAATTAATTTTGAGTATAAAAAAGGTAAATAATGATGGAAAGCAAAAGGAACTCGATGAAATTGTATAATTTTGAATAAGCGGATGAAATGGTAAAAATAATGATCAAAGAAGAAAAATTATGGAAAATAAAATAAATTTTCTATATAAAAATCCATGGATGATTTAATTGTCACATAAAAATAAAAATTTATTTTCAATTTAAATTAAAAATTAAAATAGTATTTTTTTTATTGGGGTTTTGAATGGAATAAATCTAGTAGGTCCTTTCTTTACATAAAGAAACGGGATGGAGTTATGATGTTGGGTTGAATTTGGCTGGATTGGGTTTGATAGGGATGAAAGAGGTTGGCCCATTAATGGATGGATGTGACAATTAAGTCTAGAGCATGGCCTAATGATTTTTCAATTCAAAATATATTTGATAAATAACTTTTGTGGATGAAAGAAGAAGTTATGCATCAAGAAATATTATAAGTTAGTAATATATATGTGTATGTTTGTGAGTATAATTATCTTAATAGTATTAAGATTTTATTTGTTATTGTGATTCAATTATATTTTAAAAAAATTAAATTTTTTTAGTCTCAAATTATTTTTATTATTTTTTTTTATTATTTTGATATGTTGATGTTAAAAAAATTAAAAAAATAAATATTATTTTGATATTTTTTTTAAATGAAAAATACTTTAAAAAATAACATTTAGCACGCTCCCAAACATGTCATGAGTAATGGCTTTCAACCATCTCGTTAATTGACTCTACTTGAAAATAATGCATAAACAATAATCCCAATTTAATATTTATTATTGGTTTAATTTTATGCTATTGATGAAAATAGTTTGTGTTTTTATCTCTCTATTCTAGAATCTCTTATTAGTTAGCCAATTGATTGGTTATATGTGATATTAAATTTATTCATGTAAATATATTTAATCTTTAATAAAGATTTAATTATCTTTAATATTTATCAAACATTTAGTTATTGAATATAATATTTGATTAATAAATCTAAAATTCATATGAAAATTTCATTTAAAGAAATTATATATATCCATGGAAAAACTTGTGTAATAGTTGCGTAAATGATTGTTAGATTTAAAATCACAAAGTTATTTTAAATAAAAAAAATCTTATTCTTTGATCCTGCTATACATTGTTCCAATAAGAGTAACAAATGAGAAGATATTTGATATATCAGGAACTATATAAAAATATTTAAATAATTAAAAGAGAATTCATCCCCCGTGTGAATTAGACAAAACATTTCAAATGTTTTAAGATAATATTAATTGTAAATCTTTGCATATGATAGAATAAGATTTGAAAAGGGTTTAAAATCTTATTTAAAGAATTAATAATTATAGTTTTGAGAACAAACATAATTTGACACACATTGTATGTTAGATGTCTAAATTAAAACATTGTCGATGAAGACATGATAATTATACTAAAAAATTAGTTATTGAAAAGCTAAGTGAAACTACTTGTATCTTTTCTAGTATTTAGGAATCATAACAGTACATTGTGTTTAATCTTTTGAAATAAATTGATTAATTATTGAATTAATAAAATATAAATTAATTTAATCCTATTTTTTTTAGAATTGTGATTTGTATTTGAATCGATTCATTAGAAAATGAATGAGTCAGATATATAAAAATCATTGATTAGAAATTCAACTAAAATGATTATTCAAACGTGACTTGATTATAATTTTTTTTTTACAACTTGAGTATTATAATGCAATTTATACATGAAATTACAATTCTAGACATAGAAAAATTGAGTATGGATTTGATTGAATAATATTTTTTGAAATAATATATATGATGTTAAGAGGTAAATTGATATTTTATTATTTATAAATTTTCAAGTTTCTCTGTATATAGGATGCTATGTCTTTTATTTTTTATACAGAATACTTGAATCATAGTTTGCAACAACTCAATGTTAAAATAATTATTCAAAGTTTTTTTAAAAAATTTAAGTAATTTTCGTATAAATCTAAAATTACTCTCAATTTATTAAAAAAAATTCTCTGAAAAATTTTTAATTTATTATTTTTGTTGGGCATGTATATTTTGAAAAATCCACATATCCTCCAATCATTAGAATTTAACCACGAGGAATTTCATACTAACTCCACTTCTTACAAGTCTTCATGATTGGTATGTTCATGGTGGATTTGTTTCTAATTTTTATTTTTCGACTGAATAGATAATCTGCATCCCGAATGTCGAACACAAGTTCAACCCTGGAGACGGCGTGATTCAGCGGCAAAAATTTACTGCCATATGATTTTGGTGGTGTTAGCTTTAGCTTCCTCTTGAACGACCCAGGGGTCTAGATTCATGCCAATCAGTTTCTTGAACACTGTTTTCTTCCCAATTCCCTGGGTTAAGGAAGAAGCCTTCTGTTTCAGCTTCTACTGAATGCTTAGATTCAGTCCCTGGGAGGCGGGTTACAGGACGGCACCAATCCTTTATCTAGTTTACGCTAGGAATTCATATATCAGTGAAGCATATTTTGTATAAACTTTAAAATGGTGAAACGAGGAGAAAAATGGGAATATTTCTAAGATGCTGGTTATTCATTCTGGTTTGTAAATGAAAACGAGAGCATTCAGATTTGAACGCAAAGTTAGGGAGGATAGGGAAGCCTAGGACCTTATCAGAAGGGACAGGAACCAAGGCTTCTCATTCCCATGAAATCACGACGGGAAGTCCACTGCTGATAGCCTTTCAGAGCTGCAGACCTGCAACATAGTTTCCTGACTGACTGTAGCTGCACTAAAGTTGAATTCATCTCAAGCAATAAATACAAAACATCGGGGGAGTGTAAACCCAGTTCTAAGGGCATTGCTTGAGCCTGGCAGCTTTAGCTAGTCAGTCAGTCAGCTCAGTGTATGGCAGTTCTACTGATAATAGGCGTGAGGGAGCGACGGTCGACTCCTCTCTCCCATATCAAGATCATTAGTTCCTCGGGAACTGCCGAGGCTCACCCCTTCCCAAGCCAGCAACTGCGTTTTTCCTTCTTATGAATGCACTCAAGAAAGCAACACCGGCTAACTATAAGCTCAAAATTGATTAACATCATAATCAATATTCCACAATGACCTCAAACTTCTTCACAGATACAATGTCTTAAATAATCCAGATAAAACAAAACTATCCCATAATGCCTTCTCGTTCTAGAAGTAGTAGACACCTAAAAGTAGTCCTGAAAGAACAAGATAATGCACTTAGAACAGAGATGTTCCCTTTCCCTTCTTGTCTCCACCAATCTCAAAGTGCTTGCACCTCTGTGGAAACCATTGGCAGTAACAAACATTAGCACAGTTGAAGTCAAAAGGTAAGAAACCACAATAAAAAACCGCTTGCATGACCAACCTTGATTGGGTGCTGAGACACATGTTTGCATGCCTGGCATTGCAGCCTCAACACAATTTTCTTTGTTGTCTTTGCCTGTTCAGAGAAAAGAAATCAATATAACAACTCAACTATGCAGGTATGATGGAAGGAAAAAGGGAGGGAAGAGAAGGCCTCAGAGCTAGCCTATGTTTCAGTCATTGGCTAGACAATCAGACAATGTAGGCAAATTCTAATCATCATAGGCCTCTAAAGAGAATTCAGATACAATAAAAAGATAGCTATAGGGTGGAATAATAAGAACAACGTAAACACTATTCATTTTAATATCAACCAAAAAGGATAGGGGAAACAAGGAAGAAGGCCTCAGAACTAATTCATGTCTCTGTCATCAGTTGGATGTTCAGACAATGTAGGCAAATTTTAAATCATCACAGGCCTCCAGAGAGAATATTCTGATAACTTCAAAAATATGTTTTCTGGTGGTGTTTACATACACTATCAAGATTTCACAATCAAACATGATAAAATATTTTCCCCACCAACAAATTAAAATATGGGGGAAAAAACTCAAAAACTGATCTCTGTCCTAGACGGACTTCATGTATGCCAAGATTAAGGAAAGAATAAGAAACAAACCTTCTTGTGAAACACTGGTTTTGTCTGACCTCCATAACCAGATTGCTTGCGATCATAACGACGTTTCCCCTGAGCAGCAAGGCTATCCTTTCCCTTTTTGTACTGAGTGACCTTGTGCAAGGTGTGCTTTTTGCACTCCTTGTTCTTGCAGTAGGTCTTCTTAGTCTTAGGAACGTTCACCTGTAATAAAAATAACATTAATCAATAAAAAAAACAAGAAGAAAGGAAAACAATATGATGCAACCTCTTAGACAAATTCTCAAATACCACAGTTTAAAATACAAGGTGCAAATATATTATGCAACTGGAACAGGCTTCCATCAAACAAGCAGCATATCAAACGTTAAATTCACTCTTTACTATATTTTCAATCAGCACAAAACCGCTTTTTTTTCCTCACTAGCCAATATTTTTAAATCATTCCAACTCTCTCTCTATCCATGCATCCGTTCATCTCAATCATGAATCTCATTATACTTTAAACCACCAGCCCCACAAGCCCTTCATTCCCAAAAGTTTCCACTCTCCTTGAAACCAAACTTTCACTAAGGAGGAATACTTTGGTACACACATATCTCTAGAGAACACAGCTAGCCTGCAACTAACACATGCACAAAGCCAAATCTCTTACAAAACAAAACCACACACAACTCGCTAGTACAAAACCAAGTATCGAACAAAGCAGACAACATTAAATTCCTTGATTGCTAATGAATCTAAACTTTATAAATCACAGTTTCGACCTAAAAAAACAAAACCTCAGCCTCCATCTTTTTATAGTTGAACAACCTCAGAAATGAAAGATACAGAAAAACCAAAGGAAAAAATCAAGATAAAAAATGTTGCCGCAAAGAGAAT
The DNA here is from genome assembly GCA_015708895.1 of Populus ilicifolia. Classification (NCBI taxonomy): domain Eukaryota; kingdom Viridiplantae; phylum Streptophyta; class Magnoliopsida; order Malpighiales; family Salicaceae; genus Populus; species Populus ilicifolia. Next base: position 279,598 of record SRLM01000213.1, read on the forward strand.
CTTAGAGGGGGGAGAAGGTTACCATTGTAGGTGGAGAAGCGGAAGAGCTCTGGCTGCAAATAAAGTGGAGAAGAATGAATAGAGTAGATTAGGGTTTGGAGCTTCTTTAAACGACAAAGATTATGGGCCGAATCACGGATCCGGACTTGAGAAGAATACCGGGCCTGGATCCAATTTTACCTTCTTTTTTTCTAAAAAATAATCATATTGTTCCCTTAAAAACTTGAAGGCTAGTGGGTGTGTAATTATGATTAACCTCAAATTTCGCTATTACTAGTATAGTTATAAAAGTTGAGAAATTAATTATAGTAGTAATTATAATTTATTTTTAAATATTAATTTTTTGATTAATTATTATAATTTAAAAATTAAATTTGAATATAGTAGCATAAATTTGTATTTTTTTGGCTAAAAAATATCTAAATTTAGAAAAAAAATGTTAATATTCATAGATAGATTGGATAAACAATAAGTTAATCCAAATCTAAATTTTAGTTGGAATCTTTTTTTACCTAAAATCTTCTTATTATTGGTATAGTTATAAAAGTTGAAAAATTAATCATGAAGTAATTATAATTATTTTAAAATATTAATTTTTAATTAATTATTATAATTTAAAAATTAAATTTGAATATAGTAGCATAAATTTGTATTTTTTTTAGCGGAAAAAAAGTCTAAAATTACAAGGAAAAAATGTTAATATTCATAGATTGATTGGATAAACAATATATTGATCCAAGTTTAAATTTTAATTGACAATTTTTTTTAATATTGATCCAAGTTTAAATTTTAATTGACAATTTTTTTTATGATCTAAAATATTATTTTATAATAAACTTAGGATCAAGCCCAAGTCATGCTTGAAATTAGAGCACGACTTGAGCTGTGTTGACACTAACATGTGTTTATGGGTTTAAACCTAAAGCCTACTTTGCATAGAATCTCTTCCCTTAAAAAGTTTGGGTTTCTTCTGGGTCATTTTTTTCTTTCAACTATTTACTTTATAAACACTAGAAAAGTGTTATTTCTTTTCAATTTAAAATAAATTTTTTTGAGCATTTTTAGTTTCACCAAGATATATGACTAATTTTTTTTTGAAATTAACTTTTTATTCATTTATAATTTATTTAAATTATATTAATATTCTATATTAAAAAGCATACGTTGGAGATTAACCTCCAACAAGGTTTTAACACCAAAAGTGATTGCACCTCACTTTTAATTTGATATCAAATATGCCTATTAAAGATATCATTTACATAAATTTCTAATAATTCCCCACATGAATAGAAATTGTTTTACCAGTTTTTAAATAACTTGAAAATTTGTTGAAAGATACATCATTATATTAGGATAAGTAACTTTAGCTTTAAACCTTTTTTAGTGAAATACTATTAGATTTATTCGCTAAATAATGAACACGATATCTTAAACTATTTAATTTTTGTGTAAGTTATGACAATAGTAATTATATAGTTCTTTACTTAGAGATTTTCTTTAGTTCTCACTATTGTGTTCATTGTAATACTAAATAACTCTTCAATTCATGAGTGCTTTAGATAATACAATTTTTATTGGAATTCTCAAAGAAGTGGTCTCATTTCTTATTTATATAGATGATTTTTTTATTATGAGTATTTTATTATACTTCATTTTGTATACCAAGATATAAAAATCATTACAAGCACAACTCACCATTCATTATAGGAATAAACATGAAATAATAATTTCTTAGTGCGATAAAAAATGTTAAATAACTTAGTTTTTCATTTGAACCCAGTTCTCACGTTTCTTGATCAACTAGGTATAAAAATATCACTCAATATTTTCCTCTATAAAGGAAATCTACACCGCCCCTATATTTGATAATTTATAGGTACTAATCTCTATCTCTCACTTGTGTTTATTACACATTAAAATGCACTCATTTAATAGATCACAAAAGAAAGGGAGTCTATTTATTCTATACTAGTTGATTAGCATAAAAAATAATTTAGGATTAGCCATTAACTGTGACTTTAAATAGGGTTCTAATAATTAATTATGAGTTTGATTGACAGGTTCAGATCATCAATTATAGGTATTCATCAATTATGACTTTAAATGAGATAAAAAATTTTATAACAATCTTTGTGGATAATTTTTTTTTGTCTATGTGTTCAAATTACTCTTACTTTATTTTTATGGATATCCAATTAAAGTTGAGTCTATATCTAGTTGTATTTAAGAAAATCAAGCCTACAATCTTGCTACTTTATCTTTTTTTTTTGGAGAAAGTGTAACGTATAGAGATTTACTAGCAACTATAGGTTTGCTAGCAACTATTTTCCTGTTCATTAATAATAACTATTATTACCTAGTAAAACTAGTTGCTAGGTTTATTGACAATCACTTACTCGTCATCCACCAAAGCAATTCCTTTACTAAACAATTGATACAAAGAAATTTGGTGTAGAAATCTTTTAAAACATCATACCATGCAATTCCTTTAGCTTTTTATAGGATGTCTTCTCGTACTTTAATATAAATGCTTGATCAAAATCTCCAAACCAAACATTGAATTCAAAATCTAGTATAATATTATTGTCCTTAATATCAACTAATATTTTTTTTATAGCAACATATTTTTTAAAAACAAAATAAAACCACTTCAAAATTTATCAAGCATCGACTTTAAAAACTCGATTACTGGTAAGGTACAAAAGAGTGGTTTATTGATTTTTATTTTGTGCCTTAAAATTTATATTACTTCAACATTATCAAAGTTAACTCCAAAGAACTTGGTTAGAGTATAAAATAATTCTTTACTTTCATGAGAGAATCCTTGTAGATTCCAATATATAAAATTTTTGCAACCTTTAATATCATTAACATTTTGAGCTTCTTCCTTATCAAATTGTGACAGTTGATTTTAATCCATAAAAAAACTAGAGTCATTAAGAACTTCAGTTTCAATATCATTGTTTTGTTTTTGAAATTTGTCTATTAGATCTCAATCAAAAAGTTGCCTTCTTTACTCATACATCTAAAACAGGTTCTCAAAACTAACATGGTCATTGTCCTCTAGGTTTTTCTTTGCCAATTAATTCATAATTCTATAGCTTGCCTCTATAAGTCTCTCATTACTAATCAATGTGGTAATTCTGTAACTTATCTCTATAAGTCCTTAATCACTAGTTCTTTAAAATTTCATTTCTTAGATGGAACCTCATCATCACCCTCCACGTGTATTATCTCGTGACCTCTACCAGCAATGGTTATCTAATAACATACAATAACTAATTATAAGGAATTATTGGACTTTGATACTATCTAGCGTAACTTTGATACCAATTAACATAGAGATAACTATACAAATATAAAACCAAAGAACAAGAAATATTAAATTTTAGAAAAAAAGATCTTAAAACTAAAAACCTAATTTTATCACTAAATATTTTTCTCAACAAATAAACTCCACACTACCCCAGTATTTGATAATTAATAGTTATAAATCTCTCCAACTCTTTCTTGTGTTTATCACACACTACACTACATTACACTCACTTAAAAAATCATAAATGAAAGAGGCTATCTATTTATACTACACACTACACTATATTACACTCACTTAAAAGATCATAAATGAAAGAGACTATCTATTTATACATACTAGTTGGTAGCATAAAATACAAAATGGAGTCAATCATCAATCGTGGCTTTGAATCAAGTTAGTCATTAATATGGTTTTAAATGGGATTCTAGCCAAGAATTATGAGTTTAATTGGGATTGTAGTAATCAATGGTTTTGAATAAGGTTGGACTTATTGCATCACTCCAGGTCTATTATATTTCCTAATTTATAGGATAAGAATAAGTCTAAGAATTATTATTGAAAGGAATGAACATCATTGTAATTATTTGAACTACCTTGATATAAATTTTAATACAATTTTCTTTCAAGCATTTCAACAATTTATCTTGTAATTAAGCTTTCTTGCGATTTACTTTATGAGTTATTTACAATTTTATGCTTTATCTTTTATATAAATTAATTTATTAAGTTTATTATTTTCTTTACAATTATTACTATTTTATTTTGCATGTTTACCTTTACATGTTTTTAATTTTATCACTCCTACTTCCAAATTAATCTAATATTTTCTCTTAGTCTTAAATATCAGCATGCTTGATGTAAATTTATGTAATTTCTTATAATAGATCTTCATGATCTTTTACCATGTGATACTTGGTAAATCTCTTAGTTTTTTTTTTAATAATCAAGATACTAGAGTTATATCGAGTAAACAATATGTATTTTTGGCGTAGAGTAATATTTAAAGAATTATTGGCTGATTTGAACATTTTTGTTTAAGATTTAATAAAATATTATGAGATATAATGGATATTTAAAATGATGAATTTGGAAATTTTAAGAATCAAATTGATTTTGTTTTAAAAAATTAAGGAACAAATTGATTTTTTTTTTTATGAATTACACTTACAATCCACATTACTATTGTTACAGTAAAAGCAAAAACAATTTTAGTTTACACTATAATAATATAATATAATATAATATGATACAAGAGATGTTGAGGTTCAAGTTAGTGACTATGATTGGAGGTGAAGGTTTTTTTTTTCAACACAGCTTAGATAATTACTAGGTCATTTGACATGTAATGTTAGATTATTTTTTTAATAAAAAAATATTTAAACATTGCAAATAATTTTTTAATAAAATTATTTTACACCATGTAGGAATTAATTCAATGTGACTTGATCATCTTGATGGGTTTAAAGACAATCTATATGACATTTAAAAGTTTAATTTAACTCAAAATAAATATTTAAGATGAGATTTTTTTAATATTCATCGACATGATAACATATTGGATCGATTCAGGTCAACCTGCTAATCAGCACATCAAGTCATGAGATCATGATAATTTTATAAAAAGAAAATAAAAATAAATTACAAAGCTCAATTTTCAATAAACCTAATGTTTAAGGATAAAATTAAAAAAAATCAATTAAAAAATAATCTTAGTCAACTCAGACTAACTTGTCAAACTCATAGCCCAGGTTACGAGACTAAGATAAACATATAGAAAGCAAATTAAAATAAATTATGAAGTTTGATTATCAATAAACCTAGTGTTGATAGATAAAATTAAAAAAATAAATAAATTAAAAAACAACTCAAATCAACTAAGATTAACATGCATAATTCGTGACCCGAGTTATGAAATGAAAATAACTTATTAGAAAGCAAATTAAAATAAATTACAAAACTTAATTTCTAATCAATTTAATATTAAAGAATAATTAAAAAATCAATTAAAAAAACTCAAATCAATTTAGTTAACTCACTAAACAAGTGTTCTGAGTCATGAAAAAGGGATGACATTATAAGAAATAAATTAAAAACATTATAAAATTTAATTTTTAATAAAGTTAATATTGAAAAATAAAAATAAAAATAAAATAATAAATAAAAAATATTATTTTAATAAATAATATAAGATGAGGAGGGGTAAATCAAAAACCCTTTCTCCTGTAGGTTTTTATTGTTTTGTTAATACTAATCGCATGCACAAATATGGTCCCCTTCATTTTTTTCCTCTTTTGGAACTCCTCCGTTCTTGATCATAAGCAAGAGTACAAAGAGATTAAAGGGCAAAGTGAATTAATAAAGACACTAACTAAAAATTAGCGAAAGGTCTTCATTTGATTCGATCTCTTTATCAAGACGACATGAAAAGAGATAACGTGTAAGCCATGGCCTCTTATCATTTTTACATATTCAAACTTCAAACGCAATCACATTATCCATTTGGGCTTTATTTAAAACAAAAATTGAGTTGGTACCACCAAATCCATTAGAAATATTCTATTATTTCGTTCATATTTTTGAAAGCAGCTTGTTTTTTCGAATAACTGCTGGAAAAAGAAGGAACAAACACAAATATATACCAAATACCATGTTAGTCCTTCAACTAAATGAATGCTAAGGGGAGCTCTATTGTCTTTGAGCCTTGTGAGTTAAGAGCTTCGATGGTGGCTATGGCAAGCTGAGAAGATGAAGGAAAGGGCACTCCATTACGTTTTGTACGCTAACTATTCTATCGTGGAGGGCCAATCTGAAACGTTTTCAAAACCATGAGATTAACTTTGAAGAAGGTCAAACGATGGAGCCAATGTGGAACATTATGAATCTATAGGGACTAAAATGTAATTCATCAGCAAAAATTAACACTACTGATTTGCCTTTATCTTTCCTTAATCCCCTGGTGGTTTGGTGGTGTTGCCGAGCAGTAGGCAGCAACTACGAAACATTTTAGTAATTTCAACATCACGTGACGCATATTAAAGCCAACAAAAAACAACAAAAATGTAGAAACTACGAAAACTTCTAGAACTTTGACTATTTTTTGGACAAGTTTAGACATATTCTACAGACAATTCACAAAAATGCCACCAAGAAAAGAAAAGAAAAAACGTCACCATAACTAACCTGTAAGTATATACATCAAGAATTTTGAAAAACAGGAAAAAAAATTCTTGAAAATTAAACGCTTAGGGTGATTAAAAAATATTTATGAAAAGAGAAATATGCACATTTATGAGAGAGTGAAGAATTTATCTAAACAACCAAAACTCATTATGTAGAGCGACGTTTGCGCTCAAGGAATCCGTCTAGGACCACTTTCTTCTTATAGTCCTCGGAATCAAGATTACATTCTCTTTGAATCAAACCATTTTTCACGTCGTCTTCACTTCTTAATCGAGGGACAAAGTAGAACCAAGCAGAGGCACAAAGAATGGCACATAATTTACCCCATAGCAACATTATCATCAAGGTCATAACAACAATCCACATACCGACCAACGGGTCAAGTTTCTTCCCATTTGGACGATCATTTTCTTTATGGAGTTTCCCAGCCATGAACCAGGATCTCCCCAGCGTGTTTGGCACTGTTGCTGATTTTTCACGTGGCAGTGAGGGGGAGGATGCTGATCGGGTTATCGATGCGATTCGAATGGACTTTGCCTTGACTTCCGGTGAACCGGGTTGGCTTGTGCCGGCTCTTATAGCATCTATTTTCCGGCGAAATGACAGTCGTTTTTTAGACGTGCCGTCCTTTGGATTTTCCGCGTGATCCGAAGGTTTCCCATTTTCGAGGATGATGTCTTGCGCAGACCTGTACCATGTCTGAAACAGAACATGATAATTAACTACCTTCTAGTTATCCCAACTTACGCCAAAGTTGGCTAAATTTTGCTAAAATACGCCATTGCTAATTTTTGTTGGTTAGTGTTTTTCACATACCTGCTCGGGTCTCTCTTTAGGCGCTCGATCCGCACGGACTCTTTCCGGAGTTTGACGGGGCGTCCCGTGATTGATTAAGGGTTGTTGACGCTTTGACTTTGAAGCATTAGAAGTTCTCTTACTGTCAGGCACGGTGGAGTCCAAGGGTACAGTTTTGGTGCCGGGGCTCTTGATGCAGAACCATGACCAAGGAAACCAACTTCTTTGTCTCTTTAATTTCTTTCTTTCTGGGAGGATATCAATTTTGTTGGGTTTTTTCTCGGGAAATGATCTTGGTTTCCTAGAAAATCCAAAAAATCCAAGGAAACGGCCGATTATTGTTCTAGTCTTTTTGGGTTTGGATTGATGGGATTGTTCTTTGAGGTTTGGTGTGATATTAACGGGCTCCATGGAAGAAGAGAGAGGGAGGGAGAGAGGGGAGGGAGAGAGGGGAGAGAGAGAGGGAGGCGATGAAGCCGGTGTACGGAGAGTTTTGAATATTGAATGCTGCAGTGAACGGTTAGTTACTTGGGTCACCATTATCTAAATAAGCACTCTATGGTTCAAATGTTTATGGTCTCTTCTATCGTCTAAAAGTTTTATCCAGTAATTAGAAGAATTATTTTTGTTTGCATTTTAAATATTTTCCGACTAGCTTTTACTCGTACTTGAACTCTAAGCATTTCGTTTTACACTTATTAAAATTGGATATTTCGATTGTATCTTTTAGTTGGATGGATCGCGCCCGCGCGCCCACACATATATATATAGATTACAAACTGATCATTTTACATGAAAATCTTTCTTGTAGAATCATTAATTGCAAATATAATTACGTGAAGACAAATTTTAACTGAAATCCAAATAGTATGAAATTTTGGTTATAAATAAAAGATTTAAATTCAAGACTTTTAAAAAAGAAAACAAAGATAATGAATATCAATCACTGTACCGTCAAATAGTTTTACCGATGGATTCATTCCATTCGTGTAAGACACCCAATTCATCGGTAAAATTCTTATTGATGGAATAAGTCCATTGGAATATCAATCATTGGTAACTCCCCATTTCATCGTTAAATCTATCAGAAATAAAAAAACCAAACACTAATGGTTTAACAGACGACTAAACGTGTAAATTTTTTTTCCCATTAGAACTTTATCGACAAAATAATTCCATCTGTATTTTTAATGGTAATCACAGACAGAATGGTTGTCAGTGATTGTGGCATAGGGGTAAATATTTCACAACTCTTTGTAATACATCGACAGATATTTTCTATCAATAATAATAGCGGTAAATATCGACAGAATATATCTGTCTATGATTGTGGCATGGATGGTAATTTTTTTATAACTCTTGGTAAAATACCAACAGCTTGGTTCCATCTGGAAAGCCATCGGTATTTATTTAAAATATTTTTTAAAAAATATTTATTAATTGTAAAAAAACTAATTAACCAAATAAAATTGTATTAAACATTAAAAATATAAAAATAATATTAAATAATATTCATGCAAATATTCATTACAAATTTAATGTGTTTTAAAAATAAAATTAAACTAAAATAACGGTGAAGCAAGAGGAGAAGGCTGGTTGTTCTCGAGACCGTGCGATTAAAAAGGGGTTGCACATATATCATCACTCATCCTTTATCTTATCTTCATGACCATTTGACGGAGCTGATCATAATCCATATAGAGTCATTCATATTGTTGTTTTAAGGCCATAAACTCCTCAGATTGGGTGGTCACTATTGATGGAAAGCTCCAAATGATTAAGACATTATGGGCTGACCACAAGTTTTCAATCGTAGTGTTAGAGAGGCTGTAGACCCGATTTTTATTAGGTCTACCAGACGATTGTACCTTCATCCATAAATCCAGACTGAAATTCAGATGGGTCGAAAGATCATCCCATATCTCTCCCTAATAGGTTATTATAGGTTTCCTGATTGTTTTTAAATCATCATATTCAAGTTAATAAAATAATAATACATAAAATAAAATGATCGAATGAACATACCATAAAGTGTTGAGTATGGTTGTTCACGAATTGCTGCACCTTCTTTTGATAGTCTTGACTCTACACATGCATCTTTACAAACAATTCCATTGGGCTCGACTCATGTCTAAAAGACGTAGCCTGTGAGGAAAAAAAAGGTTGCAAGTTAAATATATTTATAAGCAATAACAAATTAATTAATGATATATTTTAATTAATCTTACATCCATTTTACATGTGCTCTAAACGGGACAAAACTGCCAGTGTATGGTGTCATCGAACCATGAATTTACCGCTTTTAGTTGTCAGCATCAAACTGTGAGCATCATATGAACTACTAAGACGTCATGTGTTCGATATATGCGGTCCATATATCCCCCAAGATGAATGGCTATTTGAATCCTCACTAAACCACCACCTTATTCTATCATTTAAGATCGTTATCCCTCGTATATCTTTTTTTTTAATGTGTCATAAAAAAATCATGCAACTTACTTCTATAGTAAAAAATTAGAATTTAAAATATAAAATTATAAAACAAAAATAAATATTATTTTCAATCTTACCTAGTTGTCGTATGATGCTCCTATACCCTCCTCACAACATTGTTATCTGCACTCTCCCACTCAAATTTATGCCATATATATAAATAATTCATTTAAAATAAAAATAGTATAAGATATAAAATTATAAAAATAATTTATTAAAAATATGAAAATTAAAAGTTAACATATACCTGAAATCGTCAAAACCATGTATCAATATTAAGTCTCCAATTAGGATGTCTGAAAACCTAACTTGAATTAAAACAATAAAATCTCCATCGATGATTTAAACATCGATGTTATTGGCTGGGCAGCCTCAATGTTTATGAACTTGAAATTAAATAAAAATTAATAAAATATTAATTAATTGTTCACATACACACATACATATTAAAACCTAAACAAACTGACATTGAAAGGTCATCTTTTCATTGTGCTTGGTACTTGCGGGTGAATTGACCCTGCTATAAAGGCATGCCACCTTTACGCTGTAAAACCATGCTAAAAGATGCAGCATTATAAGTTGGCATAGATACCTTGCTGTGATCAGCACCTAATGATACGTCCTCTTGTTGCTAGAAGAACTAGCTATAATCGTCAGCTGATAACATGCTGTAGATTTCATTTTACGCATCTATATAAATTTACACGAATAATTATATAATTAAATTTGATTATTTAAAAAAATTCAGCAGTACCTCTCATATACTAGAGACTACCCATAATTTTTGAATACGCAAATCTTTACAATAATTACAAACTAATTGACTCCATTGAAAAATCTTAAATACAACTTGACATCTATAGAAATTCAACATCTATATATTTTCAACTAACATGTATAGAAATGCATAAATAACAATTGAAATTAATGAAAAAAAATAAAAAAAACATAACAATCAATAATATAATATAATTGAGATAAAACAATGAAATTTAATTCTTCATTTTTAATTACCATTTCCATGGAAAATTCAACAATAACAATTAAAACAGACTAAATTATCAAATAATTGTTATAATACAAATAATTAAATTTTCATTCAACATATCTACACAAATTTATATGAATAATTAAATTAATTTATTTTAAAAAATTCATCAGTACCTCTCCTATAGTAAAGACTACCTATAATTTTCATACCTAGAAATATTTATAGCTACATAAATATTATAAAATCAACTCTATACAGCCTAACATCTATAAAAATTCAACATCCATATATTTTCAACTAACATCTATATAAATTCATAAATAACAATTAAAATTAATCAAAATAATAAAAAAATAACAAACAATAATATAATAAAATTAAGATAAAATAATTAAATTTAATTATATATTTCAATTAACATATTAAAGGTAAATTCAACAATACAATCAAGACAAACAATACACAAAACAAAAAACATCACAAAAATAATCATAATTAAAATAAAAAAGTAAAAAAATACAAAGATAAAATAAGAGAGAATCATTCCTTTTAATATGTTGAAAACTACAATCAAAGAAATAAAAATACAATGAAAAACGCAAATGATGTATACTGAGAGGAGAAGAAAATAAATTAGAGGAGCTGTGAAAAAATGAACCGCGAAGGGAAGGTCGGTTTTATATTGTAGTTTTACTAACAGAATTACCAACATAAAATAGAGTAATATTTTTTTGGGTGGTAGCATTAAATTCTATCAGTAATTTTTGTCAGTATCATTTGAAATTTGAATTAAAATTTTAAAAATCCTTCTAGATTTTTCAAATTCCATCAGCAAATCAATAGGTAATTATGTGTCAAAGCACATGCTTATTGGATGTGTTGTGTCCATTGGTAAATGTGTCAACTGACTAGGCAGTCTAACAGTCGCATGTATTGGAATATGCACCATTTGATAGTGATGTCATTGAGAAATGCATTGGTGATTATGAAAGGGGTTGTAATTTTTTGTAACTCTCGATAAAATACCGACGGGTACCATTCTTTTAGTATAGCTGTTGGTGATTGTGGCAAAATATTGTAACTTTTTGCAACTCTTGTTAAAATATTGATAGGCACTAGTCTATCGGTATATCCATCGGTGAATATGGTAAAATGCTATAATTTTTTTGTAACTCTTAATAAAATGCCAATGAGTCCCAAGTCATTAGTCTATCCATCGGTGTTGTGTTAAGCTTTTGTAAGTGTTTTTGTATTGTTTCGCTATTCTTCTGTATAAAAGCTTGAATTGTAAACTTATAGCACACACAACACAATAACAAGAGCAAACAATTATAAAATAAATATTTTGTATTTCAAAATATCATCCATAATATCACATTATAAAAAAAAGGCTTTATAACATATTTAGTAAGAATTTTTATTTTCATACTCCGTTGAATTGTCATAAGCTTAATTACATTCTTCAATGTGGTTATCATCTTCTTCATCAATATTCTTAACCTATTAGAGCTCAAAATAGCCCCGACCTTATACACATTCTTAATAGCAAGTTATAAATTGCCAGTATGACTGACCAACAAGAATAAGGAGCAATAAATGACTCGAATGGGTTGAATCTGTATGTACACAACCCAAAACACAAATTCCTTGATTCAACTAAAAAGTGAGAATGCATATTGTTAAAGTGTTTTCATATTTCATCGTTAGAAGGATGCATCATCACTCCATCAACCGCATGATATGATTAGTGTCATATCATGTGCTTAACAGTCTTTGGTGATATAAATAACCTTTGCAATCTATGTGTGATTAGGAAGTATCTAAGTTTTTTATATGCCATGATAGTCTTTTTCCTATCAGTTCTGGGTTTGTAATTGGAATGCCCACATGCTATACACTTGGTGAGCTCAATATTTTCAAGGTAGTATAACATGTACAAGTTAGGACATATGTCAATTTTCTAGAATCTTAAACCGAGGGGTTTCATCATGGACTTTGCAGTATAGGAGTTCTCTATCAGTATGATCCCTTCAAGTAAAATGTTTCTCACCCATTTGATAATCTTATTATCATAACCGGCCTCACTCAACCCGTGATTTGACTTGATATTGAACATTTGTGCTAAGACTGATAATTTACTGTGATTCGTGCAGCCATCTCATAATGATTCATTAGAATATTTCAATAGATCAAAAAAGCTTACTGCATCTACATTAGATTCTTCTTTTACGATTGTATATTCACTGACATTACCTTCACTCATTCTCATTGCATATATAACTATATTCATGTAAGGATTATTGTTGTCATTTCCAACGTCATACATGTTGCTAGCATTAGAAGTTGACTTAACCACTCTTTTTACCATGCTTTTATTAGGAACAAATAGTTCTTCGTGTGTATACCAACATAGGTAATCTTTCATGAACCTTTTGGTTAGAAGATGCATCATTACAGCATCTTGATGCAAAAACTTTTTTATTTTTATACTTTTTGCATGAACACCTAATATTGCCATCAGTAAAATTTCTTGGAATATATGTTGTAAAATTAATAAAACCTGAACTCCATTACAATAATCTATCCTTTGTAATCCTTGAGGTGAGTCTCAATACATCCATGAACGATCATCCATGACTTCTATCGAACCTCTATAAAATTACAATGACAATATGTATTAATTAACTATGTTATGTAAATAAATTTACAAAAATATTGGTTTGGCCTGACATTATACAACAAACTAGAAAAACACTTATGTTAAATATTCATTATCAATTATCAACTATCAACGTCCATATAAATTTATACATATATAAATTTACAAAAATCACAACTTTGCAATAGAATTGATAAAACTTAAAATGGATCTCTTAAACAAGTAATTATTTATTTCATCACAACACATCTAATTTGGTGCAATTCAAACAAAAGCTACAACAATTTACAAATAAATACAATTTAACAAATTCTAAAACAAATTATAACAACTATAAAATTATACATTTATATATACTACAAGTTTCTTTGACAAATAACAATAAACCAAGTACATAAGTTAACAAAACACATATACTAAAAAATAAAAATAAAAAATTAATATTTAAATGTTAAAACTAAAAAGGATAGATTTACTTAAAAAAATAATAAAATACACAATAAATTGCTTGGAGAACAGATGTTGTAACCACATACAAAAGTGTAAAAATTTTGAGTGCTTGTGTTGAGAAGAGAGGGAAAGTTAGGATGAGTGGTTAGCTGTAGTTTGGGAGGGGAGAGTTGGGATGAAAAAGAAAAAGAAGAAATAGAGAAAGAGAGTGTCGACAGAGGTTTGATTCCCTTGATCATTCCATCTGTAAAATATTTTGAGAAAAATCCACATTATCACATTGTTGCAACTTAATAAAAAACTATATAATCCTCTAGCTATATAATCGATATATACTAATAAACATATTTCGTCGGTATATGCTAATCATATCATCAATAGGGATTGTTTGTTAGTATATAACGACAGGAGTAAAGATCAAATTATTTTCATGATGAAATTTTTTTATCAATAATTCTATTAGTTTTCACCGATTTATAAACTTGAGATCTTTTCAAAACATCAAAATTTTTATGCATCAAATATATATAATTATAATGAGAGAAGTCATTAATAGAGGTGACAAAATGTTCCAAACACCGATGAGTTTTAACATTCAATGGACCACATGCATTAAAGTGAACAATAACAAAAGGTTCATTAGATTTTAATCTATTAGAAAAAGATAGTATTGTCTTTTTTATCAAAATACATGCCTCAACAAACATTAAATTGTATGCATGGCTCATAACCTATATTTACCATTCTTTTCAATCTTTTTCCTTATTAATATGTTCTGCCCTTAGATACTATATACAAGAATTATCAATGTATAAACAATTATATTTTTCAAATTAGGATTTAATGGGCAATTGAAGAAACTTTAATACCTTTATTTACTGTTATATCAATTGGTTCTTCCTGGAATGATTTGAATTTCCTAATTTCACTTCATTTAAAACTCATTTAATTCTTGTTCTCTTATATCTTGACATGAATTTAGTCTTGGATCACACTTAATTTCTTCAATCCCTGATCATTGACTTGAATTTAATGTTTCTTCTTTAAACTCTAGATAACTTTATATACATACATACATACATACATATATATATTCTAAACCAATATAACTTATTTATTATTCTTTTTTTTTATTTTCTTCTCTTGATACTACCTTTTCATAATTTTTCTTCTTCTTTTGTATGTCTATTTATTTCTTCCTTCCACGCTCTATTCTTTGAAGAATTAATTATCTACTTCGTTCTGCAACATTACCTCTACCAATTCTTCATTTTCTTCTAAGTTTTTTGGTACTTTTTGTTTTTTTCAATGCTATAGTTTTAAAGAAATAAATATGACATTTCCACTATGTTTACTAATTATTTTAGATTTTTTCTTATGCGTGTCTCAATTAAGAGGATTTCAAATTTCAAAGTTGAGTACTAAAAGTTAGTCACTCATTACAGTTTTACACTTTAACAAGCAATTCCAAACTTATAATCAATCTAAAATTGTAACACTTAAATATTCTCAATAAAAGATAACCTAAATTCAAGAATAAATAAGTTTATTATAAAAAAAAAACTTACAATCATAGACGTGTTTTTGTTATGTGTACAACCATGTAATGAAGGTTCTCGATAGGAAAACACATATATTTTTTTTGTTATTTTTTGGTATGAAAACTACTGCCTATTGATTATAAGCTTATGGTTGCCAGCCTACTAGTTACATACCTACTGGTTACAGCTCTACTTGATAGATAAATCTTGAAGACCTTGTGAATTTGGTTCAATTGCATAGAAATTGTTACTGTTATTGTTGATTTTTTTTCCATCCCCTAATATCCTAATTTAAATAGAGAATTTAAAGGTAATTGCTAGTAATTACTATTTTAATTTATGTCATTCCTTGTTTTACGAATCCTTGAGCATATAACCTTCCTTTAGCCTTACTAATTACTTACGTTGACTCATTCATTGTTTTATATAATCATGCAGCATGTAGACTTCTTCTAATTAGCAATCAAGTCTTACTTGTTTTCATGTTCTAAATTTCATAGTTTTTGGTTAATTTTGTGTATAATATTCATTTACTAATATGAAACAATTCCTTTCCTTTCATTTAGATCAACTTTGTTTTCATGAAAGACAAATAAAAACTATCAAGAACAATCATAGTATACAGTCCCCGTACCTTGATGATCAACTAAGGAAAATAAACAAGAAAAGGTAACGATTTAAAGAAAAGTAAAAACAAAAAATAATATTAAAATCTTGAGTTTTTCCTAGATAATGATTTTAAGGTGAAGGGAGATTTGTTTGGTCGAGTAGGGACGACTTTAGACTTGGTGCCTTGTAGCTGGTCTCGCACGTTTTCACCTTGTCCACGTTTTCACATTCAACGTCGCTGCCTTCTTGAACGCTGCACAGCACGTATAATTCAATGAGCACGGGAATTGCTTGTGTGCTTCTATGTTACGTGAATCCTCTCAAGTCACCATAGTTTGGTCAATTTGCAATGTGGAATATTAGTAGCAGTTGATTAAGAATGAGTCAATCAGTAGTTGAAATCAGACTCGGAGAGAATTAATTTAGTTGGGAATAACGTGCCCATTAGCCCACGAAGTTGATCTCACACTTCTTAGCTAGGATGCATACATATTATAATATTACTTGCCAATGAAACAGGAGGTAGACTTACAAATTCTGCATTTTAATTTCCACGTAATTATTAGAAACACAAACTGTATTTGTCAAAGATAACCACTAGTCTTTGTTTCACAATAAAAACGAACCAGAAGCGTGCATGTCTTGCTTGTTTTGTCAAACCCTCCACGAATCATATGTCCTCTTCCTCTCATTTGATTAATGTTGGAGATGATGTTTCAAAGAATTCGAGTTGTTTGGTGCATGTTTTATGTCTTATATAATCATTTAATTTTAACAATTTTTTTTATTCAAGATGGCTGATATGTACTTGTAAAATATTTTATGTGACGAATTTAAAAATTCTTTAATATTTTAAAGAGAAATTTTAAATAGAATATGCAATTGAGAATACCTGTCTCTTTTTAAGGATTCAATGAGTTTTTATAACCCCTCCTTTTTACCCTTTGATTAAAAGGAAGAATATAAAATTATTTTTCTCTCGTATCATTAAAAACCCCTTATATAAAACAAAAAAATAATCTCTCACTCATAAAAAAAATATCTTCAACTAAAAAAAACTTGATAAGATTTCTAGAATCCTATGTATTTGATGTACCATCTAAAGTTAATTAAATACCATCTAAAGTTAATTAATTTAATTCTTTAATATCAAGAGAAATAATCAAATAACTTTTTTATACTTCATTTTTTTTAAAATAATAGTTTGATAACTATGCTTTCGTGTGAATATTGATTTTTTTGATAGAATATGTTTAATTTTTTTTAAAAAAATTGATGTGAATATTTGGGTTAACTTGTATATAATTTGATTAATTTTATGAATTTTAAAGTTAAAAACTATATAATCTTTTAATGATTTTAAGATTAATAGAACTCTAACTAATAATTTTTTTAAAATAAAAATAAAATTTAACTAATTAAATTATACCCTAAAATTAGAATGTGTTGAAATTTATAACATAGGACGTGGTTTTTCGCATGCCCGTCTTAACATTCCATGCAAGTACAATACATAATTTTTCTTCAGCCTCTTTAATTTGCTGGATTTTGCTTTTATGTTATCTAGACTGCCATGATGGAATATGGATAAAACTAATGCAAGGGACCCAAAGGCAAATTTTATAGAGATTTTGTTACGTTGATCGTATCATCTAAAAGAACACGACAAACATTCCTCCCGTAGAGCAAAATATGAAAAGAGAAGAAGCATTTTATATATATTTCATTTAATTGACAAATCTCAAAATTTAAAATGATTAAGATTAAAATTAATATATTAGATAATTAATTAATATTTTAATTTAAATAATATAATTTATTTTCTTTATAAAAAATATTTGATAGTTTGATATAGAAAGTTTGGGTAGGTGGTAGCTGGTGATGCTTGGTAAAGTAAGGTAGTGGATACATGTAAAAAATCTTATTTGATGGATCAAAAACTCATATTTTTAAGTCAACAACTTTGTAAAAAGATAAAATATAATGATATTTGAGAAAAATAAATTTTAAAAATATATATGTTGAAAGTATTAAAAATAAAAAAATTGTGAATCTTGAGTTTAAAGAATTCAAGTTGTATTTATTAGTCTTGTTATTTTGTAGAGATAAGGATCTAAAATGTAATTTCATCCTTATAGTATTTTGAATTATAATTTACTTAAAATATTATGTATTGGATTAATATAAGATATCAAGAGGTCTATCGGAGTTATGAAAAAAATTCTCAAGAAAGTGCTATGCTTAAATAAAATGTTTAAGCTTATTAGATGTGAAAATAAATCCAGGTATATTGCTTGAATCTAAACACATTAAATTTAAGCATGATAACTCGCATGAAGGTGTTAGGCGTGTCACTTCTAGCACTAAGAGTGTTAAGCAACACACGAGAGTATTGGAGGGTGCATACCCGACATCATTTAAATATATTAGATATGTTACTCCTAGTATTAAGTAGACACTATATTTTGATTTAAAAAAAATATTTACATTTTAATTTTGATTGGTATGTATATCAAAATCTTCTTTTTACGTAGTAGTAATGCATAAAGAAAAAGACATGTATAACCAATTTTGGTAGTTATTGCAGCACAACGATTGGTTAGTAGAAAATTTTAACCACTGATATAGTTAGGGTTACATTATAAATTATAATTATATTTTGCTGAAATGACAAATTTTAATTAGAAACATCGTGGCCCCAATATTGAAACATGACAGCTAATTTCTAGAAATTTAAGGAGGTAATCATGAAATATTTGATGGCCACCATGTCATGACGGGGACAAGAGATCTCTTTGGTCCAATATAACCTTCAATTTGATTTTTTTCAAACTGTGTTTTAAGTTTCTCTAACATAATAATAATAGTTATAATAATAATAAAAAAACCAAATATCATCAATCTCTTCCTTGTCATTTCATGGCATAATGTTTCCTTTTCCTTTTGTTTTGCAAGGACGAGATCCAACTGGATGGTGTTCAATGAACTCGATGCCCACGTATTCTAAACACTAATTTTGATTAAGAGTTCAATTTGTTTGAAGCTGGCTCTTTTATATGTGCTTGAAAATGATGGGAAGGCAACGAAAGATCTGAAAGTCTTCATATCGTGAATCCATGTCTATAAAAACGTCACTCACATGCAGCCATGGCTATGGAAATTAAAAATCCCCCCAAAATATGACAGGCATTTGTTTTAATATAAAAGTTATTGGATGATTCAAATGGGTTGAATTGTTTTCGGCTGATCTTGTGTATGATTTGACATCCAACAACTATTTATGGCTTGTTACAAAAGGAAAAAAACAGACTGATTCATATCAAAATCTACCTGCAGTGATGCTATTTCAAATCAATATTTCTTTCAGTCTGAATTGTGGACAATGGATAACTTATAGTTTTATAATAGATAGATGACACCGGTTTTGTTAAGGACAAGTTATCTTTTTCAAACATGAAAAATAGGCTTTAATGATGCTATAGTTTTTTAAAAAGTAAAAATTAAAATTGGGACTTGAGTTATTGATTTGAGGAGGTTTAATAAATTTAGTTGATTTAATAATATAATTAAAAAAGACATTAATAAGAAATAAAAAGAAAAGAGAGTAATAATTAAATATAAAAATATAAGATGTTAAACCCCATACTTAAAGAAGAGATGAAAGAAAAGCCTATTAGAAACTTATTGTCACTTTATCATGTACATTGACCATCAACCAAAAAAAGCTCACCGAGATGGTGTTAACGGCATTGCAAAAGGCTCAATGAGAACATTGAGAGAGGTTGTATTGCTGTCAAATCAACAACCTAGAAAGTAAATCAAACAAATTATAATGAAATTAACATTTTATGATTATGTTTAAATAATTAATTTAATCTAATTAAAAAAAGATAATTTTAAAAAAGCTATATTTAATAAAAAAGACAAAAACAAATTAGGTAATCTAAGTCATTTTCAAGATTAGTGAGAAATCCTATAAAAAACAAAAAATAAAAATAAAATAATGAAACCCAATCTCTAATTAATTAAATACTAAATGATGAAACTGACAAAAAAAAAATATGAATTTAAAAAAACAAGCAAACCTGTGCAAATCTTCTAAATCTGGGTTAATATTACAAACTCACAACTAGTGATATTCTGATCAAAGTTTAATCAAGAAACTTAATTTTCAATAAACTTAATATTAAAATATGAAATTAAAAAAATATCAATTTTAAAAAATCTACATAAGAAAAAAAATTTAAACAATCAAAAGAATAATAATTAAATTTGGTATGACAAACATGAAGGGGATGAATTCGCATAAAATATAAAAATAAAAATCAACTTTAAAAATTCTAAGTAAAAAAGAATAAAAATTAAATTTGATCATTAGAAAAATTAAAAGTTAAAAGGTGATGCAACTGAAAACAAATTCTTATTGCATGAATAATTCAAAATAATAATAATAATAATAATAATAATAGATTAAATAAGAGGAAAAAAGGGTTGATTTGAAAAAATGAAGGGAATACCCAAAAATTAAAGTGAAGAGAAAAAAAAAGAGAAAAAAGAGAGGTTATAAACATTAAATTAAAGCTCCTCTAGTAGTACACGTCACCCCTTCCTTTGAAGAAGGGTAAGTGACACGACGAAGAGATTGATGTCTTCTCCCAAGTGCAGGAGT
>SRLM01000214.1:0-36676 GCA_015708895.1 Populus ilicifolia
ACTCCTGCACTTGGGAGAAGACATCAATCTCTTTGTCGTGTTAGGTGCTTAAGCCATTCTTGGACATAAAACCAAGGCAAGATGTGAGCCATAATCACAACTACTATTTGAGTCTTAGTTTGTAAAAAGTTTTTTTTTTTTGCTTTATTAACAGCATAATATTTGTGTTTTGTTGTTTTTCATATTTGCTTAAGTGTATTTCAAGTTTATCAGTGTTTGCTATTTCAGATAATATCTTCTATACTCTATCTTTCTACTTTAGGACATTGAGGACAATGTCTAGTTTTGGTCGAGTAGAAAGGGTAATAGTTAACAAAAAAAATTAATTAACTGTGTTTTCTATTTCATAAAGCATATGCATTAATTAACAGAGTAAATGAGCTCTTTTATTAAAGTAACTCTTGAGACACATCTTAATAACCATTCTTAACAAGGTCTATTATAATACTTTTTAAAATATTCAGGTTTACAAACTCTCACATTATTATCACTTAATTCTACTCATATATTCATTTAACATGTATGCTTAAACCTTAATTTTCACACACACACTTTAACATATGATTGTGGGTTGCACATTAGATTATTCTATTATTTATATTCTTTTGTTAAAGGAAACAACTAAGGAAAAAGATAGTATATAATTTGATAAAAAAAAAGATCAATAATAATAATAATAATAATAATAATAATAATAATATAGATAAGTTTGGTTTCATAGCCTCCTTAACCTAAGCAATTAAGCCTAAATGGGTGTTTTAACACCTAATACCCTAAAGTCAACTAACTTGGGAGCTATTGGTCAATGCTTGTTACATGGGTTGAGGAGAAAAGCTTAAGGAAATCAAATATTGCACTATCAACATTTCAGTATCGGTAACCTGAGTTACTAAGCTCGTAGGGTTGTCTCAACACCTAATACCCCAAAATCAACTAGTTTGGGAGTCATTAACTAAACGCTCGTTACATGGGTTAAAGATGCATTATGTTTTAAGTTACATGTCTATATATTTAAAAAAACAAAAAAAAAATCACAACCCTAGAAAGTTAACTTTAAACATTAGAACAAGAATTTTGTTTTTTTCCAAATAAAACTCCATAATTATGTGTTGATATATTGAGTATAAAAGGAAGGTTTATTAATATCTTGTTTAAGAGGTATTGAGCAGATATATAAATTTAATGAGAGTTTGTTTATCTGGATAGATTAATGGAACTTGAATGATGAATACCTTGCTTTTTGGAATTTAGAAATTGTTTTTCTATTTTAATGCTTTGATTACTAGGACTAGTAATAAATTGGTTGGGGGGTGTGATTAGTACTTAAAAATGTATTTTTATCAAGGTTTTACATCATCATTTTGCACTTGAAGTATCAATAACTTCTTATAATAACATATCTAATAATATAAGATACCTTTAATGTATAGTAAATGTTCATTTTAAATGTAGGTCTATCATATAAATTAAAGGATTGATTGATGAGTTTAAGAACTGAAACTAAAAGGATAAATAGATGGTTAAACTTAGAAAAGAGATTTTGGTGCAGTCCAGACTGGAACATTGTTCGATAATTGGGTCATATAGATTTTGGATTTAGTCTACTTTAAATGGATGGAAAGGTAAGACATAGGCCTACAACTTTCATAAGGAGCCCAAGATTTAAAAAGGTCATTTTCAAGTCTGAATTGTAACAACAACAAAAAAATCTAAATTTGTCCTACAACCCATGTACTATTCAGTATTTGGCCCATATTTGGAGTTTTAAAAGTCAAAATGACCTTTATTGTTTTTTAGAAAGATGAGATAATTTCCTACAATTTTTATATTGGTTTCAGTTCTGATAAGGATTGTCATCAAGTCAAAAGTTGACCTCTCACTCATCAATAAGTCATTAAATCAATATTTTTCAATTTAGCCTATAAAAGGAGGCATTTGCCATGCATGTAGGCATCTTGATTTCTATATCAAGATCATGCTCTTGCTTTCTCTCTTTGTATTGGTTATGTTTTACTTTTATTAATATCAAGTTTGTGTCTTTTAAATCCTTTCCTTTACTTAGTTAACTTTTATCTTATCTATGTTCTTATTTTGTTTATTTATTTTTCTTTCTTCCATTATATTTAGCTAAGTTTATTATGTCAAGGTGAAAAGGTTACACTAATGGTGTAAGAATAAGTATAATGTAAACTTAATATGAACTTTAATGTTTGATACTAACATGTTTTGTATTTGTTATCTTGTTCACTCTTTAATACTTTGCTTATTAAATGATTAATCTAGATTTATATTGTATAAAACTTGGTACAATAAATGCTTGACACTTTCATAGGCCATACTGTATGGTATAATCGACAGCTGAGTTATGAAAGAAACTTGATTTGTTGTTAACATAAATTATAATCATGAATGTTTGACGAAATTTACAAGCATTAGCATTAATCGAATAAGATGACTAATGTAATCATGTTAACAATCTATAATTTGATTGGAACCTTGATTGTGCATCAAAAATATCATTAAGTCTCTTATTTTACATATGTATTTATTGTTTTTATTTGGTCTTTTTATAATAATTAATGTGCTTTTTAGTAATAAAATTTGTTTTAATGTTTCGATAGGTTTTTGGAGATTAAATGAATTAATTCAGGAAATTCAACATCGGAATTCAGAACAAAGAATTGAAGAGACCTTTAGTTGAAGATTGAAGCAAATCTTGGTTCAAATAAGTTCTCCAAATTTGTCCCAAAAATCAATTCTATTTCAATTCTAGAAAAGAATATCATATGATCTATTTCAAGCCCAAACTTGCCTTATGTTGTGTGCAAACTTCAACCATTAAACATTCAAGGTTTCAATGTCAATCTTAGCCCAAATAATAGGTATATTTTGTATACTTATTTGATGTTTAAATTCAGCCCCAAATCAGCCTTAAATCAACCTTCAAATCAGCCCAAAAACAATCCATGATCTTACATGTCCACAAAACATCAATTGATTTATTTTGGGTAATTCATTGATCCAAGAAGGCAAGCACATGGATGGAAAGCTGGATGGGATATTTTTACATTATTTTGGGTCAAAAACAAGAAAGATATAGCTCATAAATGAGGAAGAAAAACGTGCACCAAAGTGCACCAAAGTGGTTGCAAAGCTGTCCTGATTTTATGTTTCAGAACACCTTTTGGTGTTTTGCCCATAACTTTTGACTCAGGTGTGAAAATGAGCTGTTCTTTAATGTTCTGGAAAGGTGACAGAATTGCCTATAAATATGTCTCTAATAGACATCTCGAGGCGAGGCTTCTAAAAGGGTCAAATTGCTGTCCAAAGTTAGAGTCGGATTTGTGTCCGAATTTTTTTCTGAAATTGTGTTGTGTTCTTCTTCATAGATTTCGGTTCTTTAGTTTGTAAAACTTATTATTTCAGTTTGATTCAAGTTATTTCATGTTTATTGAAGTGTCCTTATATAAAATCATGATTGGCTAATCTCTTTCTTGGATCTGAATCAAGGATGATGGTGATTGAGGTGAGTTCTTTAAGATATGAATGAATCTTAATGTTTATCTTCTTATTTTCTTCATGAATGATTTATTATTGCAAAGAAATTTTAGAAATCATTTAGATAATGTTATAATCTTGAATTTTTATGCACAAACTTTAGTTTTGGTATAGAGATTGCTTGATTCAATGTCTTACTTAATATAAAAGTACTTGTTCATTCTTAAGCAATAATCAATTTTCATTTTTCTACACTTCATTGTAATATCTTCCGATCTAATATCACCATCATTAATATTAGGTTGAGTTATCATATATATGTTGAATAAATCACAAATACATCACCATTAAAATTGATTTGGACCAAGTGTTACTTTTTCTTGTCTTTTAAAATCTATTTACACTTTGTCATCTTTGAAAACAAATCCATCAATTATTTTCAACCAAATTATTGTTAAATTAATTTCTCTTGAGTTTTTTTTTTGTTACCTAGCTTAATTTCCAGATCTAGCTCTCTGTGGATATGACCTCGATCTTACCGAGTTAATTGCTACATCGTACACTCGTGCACTTGCGAGTTAAAACAAGCCGATCATAAAAAGCGGTCAAGCAATTTTGGCGCCGTTGCCGTGGAGCAAGCAAGGAAAGGTAACAAATTTAGATTTAATTATTGGAAAAAACAAAAATATATATATATAAAAAAAATCAATTGGCTGGTTTGACTGCCTAAAAAAAAATTGACCTTAACTTTTCAGATATTGGACTGTTGGACTACTAATTGTTAGTGTTTTTTTTTTGGTTCAACCATCTTTCTTTTAATGTTATATTTATTATTTATATTGGAAGGCTAGTTTTACCGCCTCTTATTTATTTTATTTGTTTTTGTTGTTTTATTGTGATTATTTTTCTTATATTTATTATTTGAAGTACTTGGCTGGTATTACCGCCTCTTTATTCATGCTTGTTATAATTGTTTTTATGCTTGTTATAATTGTTTTTTTTTAATGTTATAATTCATGCTTTGTTATAATTGTCTTTTAATGATATATTTATTGTTTGAAGTACTTGGCTGGTATTACCGCCTCTTTATTCATGCTTGTTATTATTGTTAATGTTGCTTATAAGTTGAAGTGTGAATTTTCTAATTTGTTGTATTTTTAAGCTATTACTTTATCTTTTACATTTCATTTCCTTTTATTTGCAATCTTTTTCTCTTTTTTTTCTCCTTTCTTTTCATATTTATATAATTGTTATATTATTATTATTTTTTCATCATGGCTAATGTTGAAGATATAGAGGGTGAAGGGAGTGTTCAAGGTAATGGACCTCTATAATTCAATGATCAACCTAATTTTCGAATTCTTAGAGAGTATCTTCACCCAGCTAGACAAAGTACACCTTCGTGTATTATCTTGCCTCTGAACCAATAAGTTTTCAATTTGAAACCAGGCATGATCCAACTTTTTCCCACATATCATGGTATGGATTCTAAAAATCCATATTACATATTAAGAACTTTGAAGAGGCATGTAATACTTTTATTGATAGAACATGCACTGAAGAAACTATTCGGCTGAAATTATTCTCATTCTCTCTAAAGGATAAAGCCAAGCTTTGGCTAAACTCCCTGCGTCCTAGGTCTATAGGTACATGGAGGGAAATGCAAACTGAATTTTTGAAAAAAATACTTCCCCACTCATAGGACAACAGCCTTACAATGTCAATTGATGAATTTTTCTTGTAGTCCAAATGAGTCATTTCACCAAGCTTGGGAAAGGTTCAAAGACTTGTTAAATGCATGCCCCCACCATGGTTTTGAGATGTGGAGGTTAGTGAGTTTCTTCTATGACTCTCTTACCGTAGATTTTAAAAAGCTAGTGTCAACCATGTGTAATGGTGAGTTTTATGACAAAGAGCCAAGTGAGGCCTTTGATTTTTTTGATCAATTGGCTGAAAACACAAAGCAATGGGAGACTTCTCTCCCAGTTCATGTTGAGTCTAGAAACACCATTTCTCATTCAAGTGGGAAGTTTCAATTGAAAGAGACTGATGACCTCAATGTTAGATTAGCCTCACTGGCTAGGAAAGTAGAATCTCTTGAGATTAAAAAAATGCATGTCATGAGTGAACAACAAGAGGAAAGTTCTGTTGTTTGTGAGAGCAAAAGGCATAGAACAACTGAGTGTCCTACCATTCCAGCCTTCAAGGAAGTGCTATATGGCCAAACTTCTGATTCAAGTAATGTTAGAAACAAACCAAGTAGGCAATCCCTACTCTGAGACCTATAATCCTGGATGGAGAAATGAGGGCTCTTCAGTACCTCAAACATTTCAACCCCCACCTCAACCATTTCATGCTCCCACACATAACACATACCAACCCCACCTCATAAGAGATCCCTAGAGGATACTCTTCAATAATTCATGCAAACACAAGGAGGAATCAACAATCAAGCTTACAAATTCCAAGACCAGACTAATAGGACCTTAGATGACATTCGAAGTCAACTAACTAAGTTGACTCAATCACTAAGCATTTAAGAGAAGAGAAAAATCCCAGCTCAACCAATGCCCAATCCTAGAGGTCAGGTACACATGAGTGAATCTTCACCTAGTGAACCTTCAAACCATGACCAAGTCCAAGCCATCACTACTCTTAGAAGTGGAAAGATTATGGACAAAGGTATAGGTTTTAGGATTCCTACAGGTATTGTGGAGGAGAAATCTAGGGAAAGTAAAGAGGGAATCAAAACACAAATGAAAATGAGAGTTTGAGTGACAAAGAAGGTGAGATAAATGAGAAAGAGATGAGTGAGAAAGGAGATGATTCAAAAAAAATTGGAGTCAAAGTGAGTGATTTGGAATTTGTTCCTAGAGCACCATTTCCATAAAGGTTAGGGAAACCTAAACAAGATCTTATGAACTCAGAAATCTATGAATTGTTCAAACAAGTGAAAGCCAATATTCCACTCTTTGATTCAATTAAACAAGTTCCATCTTATGCAAAGTTTCTTAAGGATTTATGCACAGTCAAAAGGAGATTGAATGTGAAAGAAAGAGCTTTTCTGACTAAACATGCTAGTCCCATCATCCAGTTTAAGACCCCTCCCAAATACAAAGATCCTGGTTGTCCTACCATTTCATGCATTATTGGAAGTCATAAGATAGATCAAACTTTGTTGGATTTAAGAGTAAGTGTGAATTTAATACCCTACGATGTTTACGAACAATTAGGTTTAGGAGAAATCAAGCCTACTCGAATTACTCTTCAATTAGCTGATAGGTCAATCAAGATTCCTAGAGGTATCGTTGAGGATGTGTTGGTCCAAGTAGATAAATTCTACTTTCCTGTTGATTTTGTAGTGTTAGACACCGCACCAATTCAAGGTTCTAATGCTCCCATCCCAGTCATTTTAGGGAGACCTTTCCTAGCTACATCCAATGCCTTAATTAACTATAGGAATGGGGTGATGAAATTGTCCTTTAGGACTATGACTGTGGAGATGAACATATTCAATGTCTCCAAACAAATTGGGGAACATGAGGACATTAGAGAGGTAGATTTGATCCAAACAGTTTGTCAAGAACACTTTGAGAGTGTGTGGATCAAGGATCCATTAGAGAGAACTTTAATTGATGATGAAAGATTTTGTTCTTTGGAATATGTTGATGAGGAAGTAAGAGAACTCGAGACTTATCTAGATCCAATGCCTATTATGTCAATAGGTCAATGGACCCCATCGTTTGAGCCTTTGATTTCACCTCATGTGAAAGTTGAGGCATCTCTTGTCCAGCCTTATAAACCAAAAAGGAAGCCTTTACCAAGTGATCTTAAGTATGCTTTTCTAGGGGAAGATGAATCATATCCTATTGTGATCTCATCAAAACTTAGCATAGTGGAAGAACAAAAACTTTTAAGAGTCGTGAGAAAACACAAGAAAGCAATTGGGTGGAAAATTATTGACTTGAAAGGAATTAGCCCTCTTTTATGTACTCATAGAATCTATCTTGAAGAAGAGGCTAAATCCGTGAGGCAAATGCAAAGATGATTAAATCCAAACATGAAGGAAGTAGTGAGAGGTGAAGTGCTTAAGCTACTTGATGTAGGTATTATTTACCCTATTGCAAACTCAAAATGGGTTAGTCCAACCCAAGTTGTCCCTAAAAAATTGGAGTCACGGTAGTGAAGAATGAAAATAATGAGCTGGTACCAACTAGAATCCAAACTGGATGGCGTATGTGCATTGATTATCGTAAATTGAACATGGTGACTAGGAAGGACCATTTTCTGCTTCCATTTTTAGACC
The DNA here is from genome assembly GCA_015708895.1 of Populus ilicifolia. NCBI lineage: Eukaryota > Viridiplantae > Streptophyta > Magnoliopsida > Malpighiales > Salicaceae > Populus > Populus ilicifolia. Next base: position 7,805 of record SRLM01000214.1, read on the forward strand.
AAGTGCTTGAAAGAGTAGCTAGAAGAGCTTTCTATTGTTTTCTTGATGGATACTCAGGTTACAACCAAATTGAGATTTCTTTAGAAGACCAAGAAAAAACCACTTTCACTTGTCTTTTGGTACCTATGCTTATAGAAGAATGCCTTTTGGTTTGTGTAATGCACCTGCCACTTTTCAAAGTTGTATGATGAGTATCTTTAGTGACATGGTGGAAAATTTTCTGGAAGTTTTCATGGATGATTTTTCAGTTTATGGGGATTCATATGAGTTGTGTCTAATGCATTTAGAAAAAGTCCTTGAAAGATGTGAAGAGAGCAATCTTGTACTCAATTGGGAGAAGTGTCATTTTATGGTGACATATGGCATTGTCTTAGGACACATTGTCTCTTCAAAAGGAATAAAGGTAGATAAGTCAAAAGTGGAAATCATTCAAAAATTACCTACCCCTAGGACTGTGAAAGATGTGAGATCCTTTTTAGGACATCCTGGTTTTTATCGAAGATTCATTCATTCTTTTAGTACCATTGCCAAACCATTGTGTAACTTGTTGTCACAAGATGTCCAATTTGATTGGACATCAAAATGTCAAGAAGCTTTTGAAAAGCTTAAAGGGTTGTTGACAACTGCACCAATCATGCAAGCTCCTGATTGGTCTTTACCATTTGAACTGATGTGTGACGCTAGTGATTTTACAGTTGGGACTGTTTTAGGGCAAAGAAAAGACAAGAAACCTCATGTCATATATTATGTTAGCAAGACTTTGAATGATGCTCAATTGAATTACACTACAACTGAAAAAAAAAACTGTTAGTTGTGGTCTTTGCATTAGACAAATTTAGGTCTTATTTGGTTGGATCTCTTGTTATTGTTTTCACTGATCATGCAGCATTGAAATATTTGCTCACAAAACAAGATGTCAACCCACGTTTAATTCGATGGATCCTCCTACTCCAAGAGTTTAACCTTAAAATTCGAGATAAAAAAGGAGTAGAGAATGTAGTGGCTGATCATTTGTCTTGTCTTTCAAGCTATGAGACCATAATTGATGAATCTCCAATAAATGAACTCTTTGCTGATGAAAATTTATTTTGTGCAGGTACTGTCTCCAATATTGGTTCTCCATGGTATGCTAACATAGCAAATTACCTAGCCATAAGTCAAATTCCTTCTCATTGGTCTAAACTTGACAAGCAAAAATTCTTGCGCAATGTGCGCACCTTTTTCTAAGATGACCCTTACCTATTTAAATATTATCCTGACCAAATTATTAGGCGGTGCATCCCTGATCATGAAATTCCAAGTGTCATTAATTTTTGTCATGCATTAGCCTGTGGTGGACATTTCTCTTCCAAGAAAACCATTGCCAAAATCTTGCAGGGTGGCTTTTATTGGCCCACCATGTTTAAAGATGTTCACACCTTCTGTGTTGCATGTGAGCGATGCCAACGACTAGGTAGCCTCACTAGGCGTAACATGATGCCCCTTAACCCCATCCTTGTTTTGGAAATATTTGATTGTTGGGGGATTGATTTTATGAGACCTTTTCCAAGCTCATTTGGTTACCAATTCATCCTTGTAGCTGTTGATTATGTGTCTAAATGGGTGGAGGCCATTGCATCTCGAACCAATGACCATCGAGTTGTGGTCAAATTCTTGAAAGAAAATATTTTCTCTCGTTTTGGCATGCCCCGAGCTATGATTAGTGATGGGGGAAAACATTTTTGTAACAAGCCCGTTGGGATTTTGATGAGAAAATATGGTGTAATTCACAAGGTTAGTACCCCCTATCACCTACAGACTAGTGGCCAAGCTGAGTTGGCAAATAGGGAGATCAAGAACATTTTAGAGAAAACAGTCAATCCAAATCATAAAGATTGGTCCCTACGACTAGTCGATGCTTTGTGGGCATATCGCACTGCTTATAAGACCTCTTTAGGAATGTCTCCTTATAGGCTGGTTTATGGAAAGCCTTGTCATCTCCCTGTTGAGATTGAGCACCATGCATATTAGGCCATTCGGCAATTCAATGACGATGAAAATGAGGTTGGTAAAAATAGAAAGCTTCAATTGGATGAATTAGAGGAGCTGAGAAATGATGCATTTAAAAATGCAAAAATTTCAAAACATAAGATGACAACTTTGCATGATAAACATATTCTTAGAAAATCCTTTCATGTTGGTCAAAAGGTTCTCTTGTATAATTCACGATTACATCTTTTTCCTGGGAAGTTGAGGACAAAATGGATTGGTCCATTTGTGATTAAATCCATATCTAAGCATGGTGCATTTGAGGTAGAAAATCCCAAGAATGGAAATATTTTCAAAGTAAATGGTCATCGATTGAAACCTTATCTTGAAAACGTTGTGGCTGAAGTTGAGACATTGGATCTTGAAGATCCAATACCATTGTAGTATCAGAAGTAATGAGTTTTTATTTTTATTTTTCATTTTTTTCTTCTTTCTTCCATCTCTTATATTTTCTTGTCCATGCATTCAGGACAATGCATTATTTTAAGTTGGGGGTGTGAGGTTCTTTATTTTTTTTAAAAAAAATCAATGTTTTCTTTTAGTTGTGATATGCAGGTTAAAAAAATAAAGCAAGAAGTCAGCTCATATCCAATTCAATCGGACATTCATCCTTGAAAATAGAAGGGGAGTAACAATTTTCTAATCTTTATACTTCTCTTCTCTTTCTCTTTTACATTGAGGATAATGTAAAACTTAATTTTAGATATTTCATCATGTTGAATGCTTGAGATAACCATGCTTGTTAAAAAAAAAAAAAACTTGCATTCGTATGTTAATGAGACTTGTTTAGGATCATCATTATATTTTTGGATTCATTATTATGTTGAACATTGCATGCTTTAATTTGGGATAGATAATATCTTATAAAGCAAGATATAACATACTTTTTTTAAGATTACTAAAGTACATCTTTCCTTGTAAAAGTTGTGTGAGTTGTGTGATTATGCATAAAAGATGAGTATAATGCTTTACTTGTGATTATCCCTTTTGATCCAATCCTAAACAAGGTTTAAGTAAGTAGAGTAATGATTATTACACAAATACATAAATAAATGTGTACAAAGTTCTATCTACTCCAATGTTTTGAGTTGCTTAGTAACTAGGGGTATTCATCACAAATGTTTATCTTTACGTCAAACGACAGTTGTAAAATATGAGTATGCAAAGCACTTTAAGTTTGTGACATTGTGAGTAACCGAGTGCATTCATCACAAATGTTTGTATTCGCGTCAAAAGGGAAGTGACTACTTAAAGACAAAGAATAAATCATATCTTCAAAAAAAAAAAAGCAAGAAAGAAAAAAAATATAGATATTTCTCTAGTTTGCTACCTTGTTTGTGTTGGTGAGAAGGGAAGATTACAAGTTGAGTTTTCGTATGAATCAATTATGTTGGTTGCACGATACATATGACTGAATTTGAAAATTTTATATAGATGTTTGATTTAGAGAATGTGAGTATGCTTATTTTTCTTTATTTGCTATTATGTACACTAAGTTGAAGATACCAATGTTTGCATGATAGGTCCTTCAAGTGTGATGAATCAAGCTTAATTATGATTGTTATTCTTCTTTTTATTTTCAAAGGTTTTATGTTTTGTTTTGCTTGAGGACTACCAAAATCTAAGTTGGGGGGTGTGATTGTGCATCAAAAGTATCATTAAGTCTCTTATTTTACATATGTATTTATTGTTTTTATTTGGTCTTTTATAATAATTGATGTGCTTTTTAGTAATGAAGTTTGTTTTAATGTTTCGATAGGTTTTTGGAGCTTAAATGAATTAATTCAAGAAATTCAACATCGGAATTGAGAACAAAGAATTGAAGAGACATTTAGTTGAAGATTGAAGCAAATCTTGGTTCAAATAAGTTCTCCAAATTTGTCCTAAAAATCAATTCTATTTCAAGCCCAAACTTGCCTTATGTTGTGTGTAAACTTCAACCATTAAACATTCAAGGTTTCAATATCAATCTTAGCCCAAATAATAGGTATATTTTGTATACTTATTTGATGTTTAAATTCAGCCTCAAATCAGCCTTAAACTCAGCCCCAAATCAGCCCTAAATCAACCTTCAAATCAGCCCAAAAACAATCCATGATCTTACATGTCCACACAACAACAATTGATTTATTTTGGGTAATTCATTGATTCAAGAAGGCAAGCACATGGATGGAAAGCTGGATGGGATATTTTTACATTATTTTGGGTCAAAAAGAAGAAAGAGATAGCTCATAAATGAGGAAGAAAAACGTGCACCAAAGTGCACCAAAATGGTTGCAAAGCTGTCCTGATTTGATGTTTCAGAACACCTTTTGGTGTTTTGCCCATAACTTTTGACTCAGGTGTCCAAAAGAGTTGTTCTTTAATGATCTGGAAAGGTGATACAATTGCTTATAAATATGTCGCTAATAGACATCTCGAGGCGAGGCTTCTAAAAGGGTCCAATTGGTGTCCAAAGTTAGCGTCAGATTTGTGTCCAAATTTTTTCTGAAATTATGTTGTGTTCTTCTTCATAGATTTTGGTTCTTTAGTTTGTAAAACTTATTATTTTAGTTTGATTCAAGTTATTTCATGTTTATTGAAGTGTTCTTATATAAAATCATAATTGGCTAATCTCTTTCTTGGATCTAAATCAAGGATGATGGTGATTGAGGTGAGTTCTTTAGGATATGAATGAATCTTAATGTTTATCTTCTTATTTTCTTCATGAATGATTTATTATTGCAAAGAAATTTTAGAAATCATTTAGGTAATGTTATAATCTTGAATTTTTATGCACAAACTTTAGTTTTGGTATAGAGATTGCTTGATTCAATGTCTTATTTAATATAAGAGTACTTGTTCATTCTTAAGCAATAATCAATTTTCATTTTTCTAAACTTTATTGTAATATCTTCCGATCTAATATCACCATCGTTGATATTAGGTTGAGTTATCATATATATGTTGAATAAATCACCAATACATCACCATTAAAATTGATTTGGACCAAGTCTTACTTTTTCTTGTCTTTTAAAATCTATTTACACTTTGTCATCTTTGAAAACAAATTCATCTATTACTTTCAACCAAATTATTGTTAATTTAATTTCTCTTGAGTTTTTTTTTGTTACCTAGCTTAATTTCCAGATCTAGCTCTTTGTGGATATGACCTCGATCTTACCGAGTTAATTGCTACATTGCACACTCGTGCACTTGCTAGTTAAAACAAGCCGATCATAAAAAGCGGTTAAGCAAACCTCCCTTATGTGTGGTTTCCAATTGAATAATAAGAGTTTATACCATACTTATTTGACATACCATTAATGGATCCTCTAACCTCAACATTTATTGTTATCATTGTTAAATTCTTACGTTAATCTTTTATCTTAAAGTTCTTGTCAACTTTTTCTTCTTCTTCTTTTTTATTATTACTATTACTACTACTACTACTATTATTTTTATTATTATTGTTATTATTGTTACTATTATTGTTGTTATTGTATAATTTATACAATTAACCCCCATGTGGTTCGACTCTTGTCTTGCTAGGTTATTTACTACTTCGACACTCCTGCACTTGGGAGAAGACATCAATCTTTTGCCCATGTCATCGTACATTCCACATGAATGTTTTAAGCCTATGTCTTAACTTTCTAGCCATATAAACCAAATAGAAATTCAAGATCTATAGCTCTAGATATGATGCAATGACTGAACGTGTTTCAATTTGGACTAAACCAACATCACTTTTCTAAGCTTCACCTGGGTCTTCTCAGTTTCAGTAGTTGAACTCATCAATCAATACTTTAATTTATATAATAGGCATGCATTTAAGATGAACATTTACCATAAATTAAAGGTATCGTATAGTATAGTATAAACTTAATCTAGACTTTAATGTTTGATACTAACATGTTTTATATTTGTTATCTTGTTCACTTTTTAATACTTGGCTTCTTTAAATGACTAATCATGATTTATGTTGTATAACACTTGGTACAACAAATGATTGACACTTTCATAGCCCATACTGTATGGTATAACCGACACCTGAGCTATGAAATGAATTTGATTTGTTGTTAACATAAGTTATAATCATGAATGCTTGATGAAATTTACAAGTATTAGCATTAATTGAATAAGATGACTAATATAATCATGTTAACAATCTATAATTTGATTGGAACCTCCTTTGTATATGGTTTCCAATTGAATAATAAGAGTTTATATTATACTTATTTGATATACCATTAGTGGATCCTCTAACCTTGACATTGTTTGTTATCATTCATTTAATCCTTACGTTAATTTTCCATCTCAAAGTTCTCATCAACTTTTCTTCTTCTTCTTTTTCTTTATTATTGTTCTATTATTATTATTATTATTATTATTATTATTATTATTATTACTACTACTACTACTACTACTACTAGTACTACTACTACTTCTAGTATTATTAGTATTATTATTGCTACTACTATTATTGTTGTTATTATTGTAACTATTATTGTTGTTTATAATTATTATTTATAATTTATACAATTAACCTCCCTATGGTTCGACCCTAGTCTTATCGAGTTATTTATTACTTCGACACTCCTACACATGAGAGAAGACATCAATCTTTTAGTCGTGTCAATAACCTTTTAACAAAGGATAATATTTTTAAATGGATTGAACATTATGAAGAAGCCTTTGTTAAACTTAAAAACTTGCTTACTTGTGCTCCTCTCATTCAACCTCCTGATTGGTCATTACCTTTTGAAATAATGTGTGATGCTAGTGATTATGCCGTAGGTGTTGTTTTGGGACAAAGAAAAGATAAGAAACCTTATGTAATTTACTATGCAAGTAAAACTTTAAATCGTGCTTAAATGAATTACACCACTATTGAAAAATCATTACTTGCAATAGTATTTGCATGTGAAAATTTCAGGTCTTATCTTATTGGCTCACCTGTGGTTGTTTTTAGTGATCATGTAGCATTGAAATGTCTTCTTTCTAAGAAAGATTCTAAGGCTAGATTGGTGCGATTGATTTTGTTACTTCAAGAATTTGATATCACAATTAAAGATAAAAAAGGTAGCGAAAATGTTGTTACAGATCACTTGTCAAGGTTGATAATAGATTCGAAAACTGACATCACACCAATCGATGAGTACTTTCCCGATGAATCTTTACTTTCTGTCTCTACAATGCCTTGGTTTGCTAATACTGTCAATTTTCTTGTTTCAGGACAATTGCCAGCTCATTGGAGCACCCAAAATAAAAGAAAGTTCTTAAATGAAGTGAAGAACTTTTATTGGGATGACCTTTATTTATTCAAATATTGTCCTGATCAAATATTTCGAAGATGCATTCTTGACAATGAGGTAAGTAGTGTCATTAAATTTTTTCATTCTGAGGCATGTGAGGACCATTTCTTGTCAAGAAAGACAACTGCAAAAATCTTACAAAGTAGATTTTATTGGCCCACCATGTTCAAAGACTCACATGCATTCTGTAAGTCTTGTGAAAATTGTCAAAAGTTGGGATCTATTTCAAAACATCACATGATGTCTTTAAATCCTATTCTTGTCATTAAGATCTTTGACTGTTGGGGTATAGATTTCATGGGTCCATTTCCTCCATCATTTGGGTTCTTGTACATATTAGTCGCAGTAGATTATGTTTCAAAATGGATAGAGGCAATTCCAAGTCGAAACAATGATCACAAAACAGTGATAAAGTTTTTGAAAGAAAATATTTTGAGTCGATTTGGAGTCCCTCGAGCCATAATAAGTGATGGTGAAACACATTTTTGCAACAAGGCATTTGAGTCTTTAATGAAGAAATATGGAATCACACACAAAGTTGTAACCACTTATCACCCTCAAACAAGTGGACAAGTAGAGCTTGCTAATAGGGAGATCAAACATATTTTGGAGAAAACAGTGAACCTTAATAGGAAAACTGGTCTTTAAGACTTAATGATGCACTTTGGGCTTATCGAACTACTTATAAAACATCATTAGGTATGTCACCTTATAGACTAGTTTATGGAAAACCTTGTCACTTGCCTATGGAACTTGAACATAAAACTTATTGTGCTATTAAAGCTTTCAATTCAAATTTAGATGATGCTAGTCAACTATGAAAATTACAAATGAATGAGCTTGAGGAAATAAGAAATGATGCATATAAAAATTCAAGAATTCATAAAGCAAGAATTAAAGAGTTTCATGACAAGAAAATACTGAGAAAAACATTCAATGTTGGTCAAAAAGTCTTACTTTATAATTCTCGACTGCATTTATTTCCTGGAAAATTAAGATCAAGATGGAGCGGTCCTTTTATTGTGAAACATGTGTATACATATAAGGCCTACAACATCGAGAATCCAAAGAATGATAATGTTTTCAAAGTAAATGGACATCATCTGAAAGTTTACTTTGATAATTTTTTAGTTGAACATGACTATTGAATTGGGTGAGCCATTATATAAAGATTGATTTTTTTTTTATGTTTTTTTAAGTGATTTTTGCTAGTTTCTCTCACCCCGGACAAATGGCGGATAACTGTACTCCGTGACTTAAGTCGATTCTTTCAGTTTCCCATAATAACTGATATCTGTGTATATATTTGTGCAATTATTTGAATCTATCTTCCAATTGAAAATGGACATTAATCTCGAAAAATTAAAAAAGTATTTTCCCACTCTGCCTCAGAATGTGATTGCAAAAATTTACTGTGTTAGATGTGCAAGATTGAGATTGTTAATAAATCATGGAATTCCTAAAGATATTCGCTAGTTGATTGAAGCAAAGGTCCGATTATCAGTGAGTCCTCTAACTCTTTCATTTCACATATGCCTGGAATAGGTAAAAGCACTTTTGTAAAGAAACATCGTGCAAAACGACTGAAAGTCTATCATCGATGTGATAGATGGACTTGTAATCCACAATGTCATTTTTTAGGAATGGTATCTATAAATCATGAAGATAAAATACAATTCATTAAGGATGGCCTGCGTAAAGAGTTTTTAGATAATCTTCTAGTGACTATTGAGATGCATCCTAGTAGCGATGTACATTGTGTAATTCATGATTTATGGCCACTATTTCATAAAGAACATGATCGACTTAGTCTCGGGAATCTAACTAAGAAAGACCCTATTTCTAGTTTTTAAGAAAACTGGATGGGAAGCCTATCTTTGACCCATAGAGGGCATTTAAATCGTTATTGGATGTAAAATCAAGGGAAGATGTGAGACACAATCATAACTACTTGTACATACACCTGCTTTTTCAAAAGTAAACAAATAAATAAGTAAAGAGAGAGAGAAAGTGTGAGGCTCTAGCTGGCCTATATATAGGTGGTATGATTGTCTTTCTAATTTATCATCTATAAAATCCTCTCTTCCTTCCTTTCATTCCTACTCAACCCATACATTAAACAAATACAAAAGTGTGTAGAAATGACAAGTTCCTCAAGTCATCATATAAGAAATATTTGTGTTTTTGGTGGATCTAGTTGTGGGAAAGAAAAGGAGTTTTTAGAATCAGCAAATCATCTTGGTCAAGTGCTAGTTGAGAGAAAGATTCATTTAGTATATGGGGGAGGCAGTCTTGGGTTAATGGGAGGTGTGTCAATAGCTGTATTTTTAGGAGTTAGTCAAGTTTTGGGGGTCGTCCCTGAAGCTTTAGCACAAGGGGATATCATTGGAAAAATAATTAGAGAGGAACTCTAGGTCTCCACAATGTCAGCTTGAATGAATGCAATGTTTAACCATGCCGATGTCTTCATTGCTTTACCAGGCGGTTTAGGCACATTAGAAGAGATCTTTCATATTTTCTCTTGGGCCCAACTCACATTCACCATAAACTCATAGGTTTGTTAAATGTTAATGGTTATTATGATAAGTTGTCTTTTTTTGGTCATATTGTGGAACATGAATTTCTAATATCTTCTACATGACAAATCATAATCTCTACTACTACTACTGAACAATTGATTGACCAACTACAATATTTCATTCCTGTAATTGATCCTTCAATCAGTAGCATAAATTGGTTAACTAAGAAAAGCTGTAAAAAGCTTAGATTGGATTTGAGCCTTCATTTGTGAATCTTTGTGTCTTTTGGTTTTAATTATTGTATTTTGTTGTTTCTTATATTTCTTATAGTGTGTTCCAAGTTTGTCAATATTCGTTATTTCAGGTGATATATTTTATACTCTATCTTTCTACCTCTAAACATTGAGGATAAAGTCTCGTTTTAGTTGGAGGTAGAGGGTAGTAGCTAAATAAAAAAACTAACTGTGTTTTCTATTTCATAAAGCATGTGCAAAATTGTTGTTACTATGATGGCAAAGTAAGGATAACTTTTTATTACTCTTGAGATGCATCTTAGTAATCATTCGTAACAAGGTCTATCATAATACTTCTTGAAATATTTAGATTTACAAACGCTTGCATTGTTATCACTTAATTCTACTCCTATACTTATTTAACATATATTCTTAAACCTTAATTTACACACACACACTTTAACATATGATTGTGGGTTGCATATTGAATTATTACATTATTTATGTTCTTTTGTTAAAGGTAACAACTAAGAGAAAGGGATAGTATATAATTAAAAAGAAAAGAAAAGAAAACAATGATAATAATAAAAATGTAGATAAGTTTGGTTTTGTAGCCTCCCTAACCTAAGCAATTAAGCCCGAATCACCTAAAACTCTAAAGTCAACTAACTTGAAAGCTATTGGCCCAACACTTGTTACATTGGTTGAGGGAAAAAGCTTAAGGGAATCAAACATTACACTATCTACATATCAGTATCTGCGACCCAAGTTACTAAATTCGTAGGGGTGTCTTAACACCTAATGTCTTGAGACCAACTGGTCTAGGAGTCATTAGCCGAAAGTTTGTTACATAGGTTAAAGTTGCATGGTGTTTTAAATTATATGTATATATATTAAAACAGCAAGAAGACAAAAAAAAAATAATCCTTACTCAAGGAAGTTAACCTTAAAAATTAGAATAAAAATTTTATTTTCTTCCACAAAAAGCCTCATAATTATGTGTTGATACATTGAGCATAAAAGAAAGGTTTATAAATATCTTATTAAGAGGTATTGATCAGGTGTATAAATTTAATGAGAGTTTGTTTATCTAGATAGATTAATGGAAGTTAAATGACGACTACCGTGCTTTGTGGAATTTGCAAAGTATTTTTCTACTTTAACAATTTGATTACTAGGGATTAGTAATAAAATAGTTGGGGGGTGTGATTGATACTTAAAAGTGTATTTTTATCAAGGTTTTTTATCATTATTTTGCACTTGAAGTATCAATACTGTATAACACCTTTGCTTGTTAAATAACTAATCTTGATTTATGTTGTATAACACTTGGTACAACAAATGCTTCGCACTTTTATAGCCCATACTATATGGTATAACCGACACCTGAGCTATGAAAGGAACTTGATTTGTTGTTAACATAAGTTATAATCATGAATGCTTGATGAAATTTACAAGTATTAGCATTAATTGAATAAGATGACTAATGTAATCATGTTAACAATCTATAATTTGATTGGAACCTTCTGTGTGTGTGGTTTCTAATTGACTAATAAGAGTTTATACTATACTTGTTTGACATACAATTAGTGGATCTGTAACCTTGACATTGTTTGTTATCATTGTTTAATCCTTATTTTAATTTTTCATCTTGAAGTTCTCATCAATTTTTGTTCTTCTTCTTTATTATTGTTATTGTTAATTACTACTACTACTACTACTACTACTACTACTACTACTACTACTATTACTATTACTACTATTATTACTACTACTATTATTATTGCTACTATTATTCTTGTTCTTATTGTTACTATTGTTGTTGTTTATAATTTGTACAATTAACCTCCTTGTGGTTCAACCTCGATCTTGTTGGGTTATTTATTACTTCAACACTCCTGCACTTGGGAGAAAACATCAATCTTTTAGTTATGTCAATGATTACATTAGTTATCTTATTCAATTAATGCCAATACTTGTAAATCTTGTCAAACATTCATGATTATAACTTATGTTAACAACAAATTAACTTCTTTTCATAGCTCAGGTGTCGATTATAACATATAGTATGGGCTATGAGAGTGCCAAGTATTTGTTATAACAAGTGTTATACAACATAAATCTAGATTATTCATTTAACAAGCAAAATATTAAAGAGTAAACAAGATAACAAATACAAAACATGTTAGTATCAAACATTAAAGTTCATATTATGTTTAAACTATATTTATTCTTACACCATTAGAGTAACCTTTTCACCTTTACATAAGATACTTAACTAAACATAATGAAAGAAAGAAAAATAAATAAACAAAATAAGAACATAAATAAGATAAAAGTTAACTAAGTAAATGAAAGGCATAAACAAGATATTAATCAAAGCAAAGCATAAGCATTCCAAAAAATACAAAGAGAGAAAGCAAGAGCATGATTTTGATCTGGAAACCAAGATGCCTAAATACATGGCAAATGCCTCCTTTTATAGGCCAAAATTAGGAACTATTAATTTGATGACTAATTGATGAGTGGGTGACCAACTCTTGATTTGGTGACAATTCTTATTTTCTCTTGTCTGCCCAAAATGTCATTGATAACGTCAAAATTGAAACCACTTGAAAACATAAAAGTTGTAGGAAATTATCTCAAATTTCTTGTGTAAAACATTCAAGTCATTTGGACTTCTAGAACTCCAAATATGGGCCAAACACTGAATAGTGCTCAGGCTAAAGGACAAATTAGAACTTCTTTGTTGTTGCTATAATTTGAACTTGAAAATAGCCTTTTTAAGTCTAGGGCTTTATATGAAAGTTGTAGGCTTATGTCTTAACTTTCCATCCATATAAAGTAAACCTAAATCTGAGATCTAAAGCTCTAGATATGACCTAATTACCAAACAATGTTTCTGTTTAGACTACACCGACATCTCTTTTCTAAGTTTAGCCATCTCTTTGTCCTTTCAATTTCAGTTCTTAAATTCATTGATCAATCCTTTTATTTATATGATAAGCTTGCATTTAAAATGAGCATTTACCATAAATTAAAGGTATCTTGTATTATTGGATATATCATTATAAAACATGTTTTAGTTAAGGAGTTATTGATACTTCAAGTGCAGAATGATGACATAAAACCTTGATAAAAATGCACTTTTAAGTACTAATCACACCCCCCAACCAGCTTATTACTAGTCTCTAGTAATTAAAGCGTTAACATAGAAAAATACTTCGCAAATTTCACAAAGCAAGGTCTTTATCATTCAACTTCTATTAATCTATCTAGATAAATAAACTCTTATTAAATTTATATATCTTCTCAATACATCTTAATAAGATATTAATAAATCTTTTTTTATGCTCAATATATCAACATTTAATTATGGAGCTTTTCATGGAAGAAAATAAAAATTTTGTTCTAATGTTTAAAGTTAACTTTCTTGGGTTAGGATTATTATTTTTTTCTCTTTTTTTTCCTTATTTTTTTAATATATATATATACATATAAATTAAAATAACATGCATCTTTAACCCATGTAATGATCTTAGAGCTAATGACTCCTAGACAAGTTGGTCTTAGGGCATCAGGTGTTGAGACACCCCTACAAGTTTAGTAACTCGAGTCGCAAATACTAATACGTAGATAGTGCAATGTTTGATTCCCTTAAGCTTTTCTCCTTAACCCATATAATAAGCGTTGGGCCAATAGCTCCCAAGTCAGTTGACTTTAGGTTATTAGGTGTTAAAACTCCCCTTCGAGCTTAATTGCTTAGGTTAGGGAGGCTATGAAACCAAACTTATCTATATTTTTATTATTATTATTTTTTTTCTCTTATTTTTTTTCTTTTTTTTGTTTAAATAAAATACTATCACTTTCCCTTAGTTTTTACCTTTAACAAAAGAACATAAATAATGTAATAATCTAATGTGCAACTCATAATCATATGTCAAAGTGTGTGTGTGTGTGTGTGTATTAAGGTTTAAGAATACATGTTAAATGAGTATATGAGTAAAATTAAGTGATAACAATGCGAGAGTTAGTAAACCTAAATATTTCAAGAAGTATTATGATAGACTTTATTAAGAATGGTTACTAAGATGCGTCTCAAGAGTCATAAAAAGATCTCTTTTACTCTGCCATGATACTAATAATAATTTTGCATATGATTTATGAAATAAAAAACATAGTTAGTTAATTTTATTTTATTTTGTTTCAACTACTATCCTCTCCCCCTAACCAAAACGAGACATTGTCCTTAATGTGCTAAAGTAAAAAGATAGAGTTGAGAAGACATCATCTGAAATAATGAACACTAACAAACCTGAAACACACTTAAACAAAAATGAAAAATGACGAAACACAATAATAAAACAAAAAGGCATAAAAATTTACAAATGAAGACTCAAATCTAATCTAAGCTTTTTATGGTTTTTCTTAGATGACTAATTTATGTGACTCATAGAGGGATTAATTACAGGAATGAAAAATTGTAGTTGGTCAATCAATTGTTTAGCAGTAGCAGCAGAGATTATGATTTGTCGTGTAGAAGATGTTAGAAATTCCTGTTTCACAGCATGATCAAGAAAAGACAACAACTTATCATAATAATCATTAACGTTTTACAAACCTATGGGTTTATGGTGAATGTGCAGTTGGGCCCAAAAGGAAATATGAAAGCTCTTCCAATGTGCCTAGACCACCTGGTATGGTAATGAAGGCATCAACATTGCATTCATTCGAGCGGACATTGTGGAGACCTGAAGTTCCTCTCCAATTGTTTTTCCAATGATATCCCTTTGTGCTAAAGCTTCGGGGACGACCCCCAAAACTTGACTACCTCTTAAAAATACAGCTATTGACACACCTCCCATTAACCTAAGACTACCTCCTCCATACACTAAATGAATCTTTCTCTCAAATAGCACCTGGCTAAGATGATTTGCTAATTATAAAAACTTCTTTTCTTTCCCAAGACTAGATCCACTGAAAACACAAATATTTCTTATGTGAGGACCTGATGAACTTGCCATTTCTACATACTTCTCTATTTGTTGAATGTATGGGTTGAGTAGAAATGAAAGGAAGGAAGAGAGGATTTTATAGATGAGAAATTAAAAAGGGAATCATATAACCTATAAATAGGCCAGCTGGAGTTTCATACTATCTCTCTTTATTTATTTATTTATTAAAAAGCATGTGTATATATAGGTAGTTGTGATTGTGGCTCACATTTTTCCTTGGTTTTACGTCCAAAAATGGCTTAAACGCCCTTTATGGGTCGAGGATAGGTTTCCCATCTAGTTTTCTTAAAAAGTAGCAAACAGAGTCTGTTTTGGTCAGATTCCCAAGCTAAATCGAGCATGTTCTTTATGAAATAGTGGCCATAAATCATGAATTGCATGATGCACATCTCTACTAGGATGCGTCTCAAGAGTTAATAGAAGATTATCTAAAAACTAATTACCTAGGTCATCCTTAATTAATTGTATTTTATCTTCATGGTTTATAGATACTATTTCTAAGGAACGACATTATGCATTACAATCTATTTAGCACATCTATGTTAGACTTTCGGTTGTTTTGCACGACGTTTCTTTGCAAAGGTGTTTTTACTTATTCCAAACATATGTGAAATGAAGGAATTCGAGGACTCACCTCATAATCGAACCTTTGCTTCAATCAACTAACAAATATCTTTAGAAATTCCATTATTTATTAACAACTTCATTTTTTCGCAGCTAGCACAACAAATTTTTGTAATCGTATTCTAAGGGAGAGCAGGAAAATACTTTTTTAATCTTTCAAGATTAGTGTCTATTTTCAAATGAGAATTGGAAGAGGTATTGAAAAAATTACACAAATATCAGTTATTATGAAAAATTGAAATAACCAACTTAAATCACGAAGTACCATTGTCCGTCATTTGACCGGGGTGAGAGAAACTTGCAAAAATCACTAAAAAAGAAACACAAAAACAATATGACAAAAAAAAAATCAATCTTTATATACAAGATTACCCTATTCAATAAAGTCATTTTCAACTGAAAAATTATCAAAGTAAACTTTCAAATGATGTCAATTTACCTTGAAATCATTGTCATTCTTTGGATTTTCGATATCACAAACCCCATATGGATACACATCTTTCATAATAAAAGGATCGCTCCATCTTGATCTTAGTTTTCTAAGAAATAAATGCAATCAAGAATTATAAAGTAAGATTTTTTGACTAACATTAAATGTTTTTCTTAGTATTTTCTTGTCATGAAACTCTTTGATTCTTGCTTTATGAATTCTTGAATTTTCATATGCATCATTTCTTATTTCCTCAATCTCATTTATTTGTAATTTTCCAATTGACTAGCATCATCATGATTTGAATTGAAAGTTTTAGTAGCCCAATAAGCTTTATGTTCAAGTTCCATAGGCAATTGACAAGGTTTTCCATAGACTAGTCTATAAGGTGACGTACCTAATGATGTTTGACAAGCAGTTCGATAAGCCTAAAGTACATCATCAAGTCTTAAAGACTAATCTTTCGTATTAAGGCTTATTGTTTTTTCCAAAATGTGTTTGATCTCCCTATTAGTAAGCTCTACTTGTCCACTTGTTTAAGGGTGATAAGGGGTGACAACTTTGTGTGTGATTCCATATTTTTTCATTAAAGACTCAAATGGCTTATTGCAGAAATTTGTTCAACCATCACTTATTATGGCTCGAGGGACTCCAAATCGACTCAAAATATTTTCTTTAAAAAACTTTATCACTGTTTTATGATCATTGTTTTGACTTGGAATTGTCTCTATTCATTTTGAAACATAATCTACTACGACTATTATCTACAAGAAACCAAATAATGGAGGGAATGGACCCATGAAATCTATGCCCTAGCAGTCAAAGATCTCAATGACAAGAATAAGATTTAAAGGCATCATGTGATGTTTTGAAATAGATCCCAATTTTTGACAACTCTTACAAGTCTTACAGAATGCATGTGAGTCCTTGAACATGGTGGCCTAGTAAAATCCACTTTGTAAGATTTTTGCAGTTGTCTTTATTGATGAAAAATAGCCCCCATATGCCTCAGAATGATAAAATTTAATGACACTACTTACCTCATTGTCAAGAATGCATCTTTGAAATATTTCAATAAATAAGGGTCATCCCAATAAAAGTTATTCACTTCGTTCAAGAACTTTTTTTTATCTTGGACACTCCAACGAGCTAGAAATTGTCTTGAAACAAGAAAATTGACAATATTAGCAAACCAAGGCATTGTAGAGACGGAAAGCAAAGATTCATCTGGAAAGTAGTCATCAACTAGTGTGGTGTCAGTTTTCAAATCTATTGTCAATCTTGACAAGTGATCTGTGACAACATTTTCGCTGCCTTTCTTATCTTTGATTGTGATATCAAATTCTTGAAGTAACAAAATCCACTACACTAATGTAGGTTTAGAATCTTTCTTAAAAAGAAGATATTTTAATGTTGCATAATCATTAAAAACAACAGGTGAGCCAACAAGATAAGACCTAAATTTTTCACATGCAAATACTACTACATTTTCCTAGAGGGTTTAGCATTTTCCTCCAAACAAATTCTGTGTGTACAAATCAAAGGACTAATTCCTTTTATATCAGTTATGGTCCATCCTAATGCATTTTTGTGCATGTTCAGAGTTTGTAATAACTTATCTTCTTGATGTGTATTAAGTTTGGAAGAGATTATTATAGAAAAGTCTCATTTTCTCTAAAAAATGAGTATTTAAGATTGAATGGCAACGACTTCAAATCAGGTTTGGGTGGTTGAACACTTGAAGGTATGGACTAAATTAATTATAGGGGCAATTCCTTAATTTATGGCTTCCAATTACTTGCCTTTAATTCTTTCTTAAAATTAATCATTTGCAAATCATCAGATTCATCAATCTCAATTT
This sequence comes from Populus ilicifolia, assembly GCA_015708895.1. Lineage (NCBI taxonomy): Eukaryota > Viridiplantae > Streptophyta > Magnoliopsida > Malpighiales > Salicaceae > Populus > Populus ilicifolia. The sequence goes on from SRLM01000214.1 coordinate 25,812, forward strand.
CACTAGAAGTGGTTTGAAATTGATCATGGATTCATTTTTCAATAAAGTCCACTTCTTGTAAATCATTATCATCTCTAGGTTGCTTGCAAATGTTGAAAATATTCATCTTTAATGTCATGTTTCCAAATGATAGCTTCATTAGTCCATTCCTATAATTAATCAATACATTAGAAGTTGCAAGAAACGGACATTCTAAAATAACAGGAAATGAATTACATGCTTTAATAGGTTGTGTGTCCAAGACAATAAAATCCATAGGATAAAATGAATTTATCAACTTGTACTAGCATATCTTCAATTAGGCACTTTTACAGATCTATTGACAATTAAAAGAGTTATAGAAGTTGGATTTAACTCACCTAGATTGAGACTTTGAAAAACTAAATATGTAAGTAAACTCTTACTAGCTCCAAGATCAAGTAAGGCTCTTTCAATTTTACATTCTTCAATAAAGTAAGAAATTATACGACAACTAGGGTCTTTATATTTCAAAATATTATTGTTCTGAAGAATGACACTTGTTCGGCTAAAAAGGCTTTCTTTTTCATTGTGTCTAGCTAAGTTAATTATGTCAAGGTGAAAAGGTTACACTAATGGTGTAAGAATAAGTATAGTATAAACTTAATATGAACTTTAATGCTTGATACTAACATATTTTATATTTGTTATTTTGTTCAATCTTTAATACTTTGCTTGTTAAATGACTAATCTTGATTTATGTTGTATAACACTTGGTATAACAAATGCTTTGCACTTTCATAGCCCATATTGTATGGTATAACCGACACCTGAGCTATGAAAGGAACTTGATTTGTTGTTAACATAAGTTATAATCATGAATGCTTGATGAAATTTACAAGTATTAGCATTAATTGAATAAGATGATTAATGTAATAATGTTAACAATCTATAATATGATTGGAACCTCCTTTGTGTGTGGTTTCCAATTGAATAATAAGAGTTTCTACTATACTTGTTTGACATACCATTAGTGGATCCTTTAACCTTGACATTGTTTGTTATCATTATTCAATCCTTACTTTAATTTTCCATCTCAAAGTTCTCATCAATTTTTCTTCTTCTTCTTCTTTATTATTGTTGTTGTTGTTATTATTATTATTATTATTATTAGTAGTAGTAGTACTACTACTACTACTGCCACTACTACTAGTATTATTAGTATTATTATTGCTACTATTATTAGTATTCGTGTTATTGTTACTATTGTTGTTGTTTATAATTTTTGTTTATAAATTTGTACAATTAACCTCCCTGTGGTTCGACCCTGGTCTTCTTTTCATGGCTTAGAATTGGAAAATCCATACTTGTATTTAAAGGAATTTGAGGAGGTCTGCAACAAATATAATAATTTAAATTGTAGCATGAACACCATCAAATTAAAGCTTTTTCCTTTTTCATTAAAAGATAAAGCTAAAACATGGCTACAAAATTTGAGACCAGGATCCATTCGTGCTTGGGATGAAATGCAACAACAGTTTTTAAAGAAGTTTTTCCCATCTCATAGAACAAACTCTTTCAAAAGACAAATCACCACTTTCACTCAAAAACCAGGAGAAACATTTTACCAATGTTGGGATAGGTATCGAGACTTACTTAGTACTTGTCCTCATCATGGTTTTGAAACATGGAGATTGGTTTCACATTTTTATGAAGGGTTAACGCCTAAAGATAGGCAAATGGTTGAATTGATGTGCAATGGAACTTTTGAAGATAAAGACCCTGATGAAGCAATGGAGTACTTAGACTTATTAGCTGAAAATGCTCAAAATTGGGACACCGCGGGTACTTATGAGGCACCGAGTAAAACTCAACCTCATACATCTAGTGGAGGTATGTACAACCTTAGGGAATATCATGACCCTCAAGCCAAGTTTGCATCTTTAGCTAGAAAAGTCGAGGCACTAGAATTGAAAAAGAGTGGTCAATTAAAATCTGTTGAAAACATTGCATGTCAAATATGTGAAACAAATGAACACTCAACAGATAACTGTCCAACCTTGCCTTCTTTTAAGGAATGTCTCCATGAACAAGCCCATGCTTTAAACAGTTTCCAAAGGGCTAACCACAACCCATACTCACAAACATACAACCCTGGTTGGAGAAATCATCCAAATTTTAGTTGGAAGAGTGAGAACAACAATGCACAAACTTCACAACCACCATTTCAAGCACACCATAATTTCCAAAATTCTCATGGATATGCACCTCCTTATGCTCCACCTTCTAGAAGAAATCTTGAGGAAACATTGCATGCATTCATTGAAAAGCAAGAGACAATCAATACTCAACTTGCTCAAAACATGACAGATTTTAAAGATACTCTTGCAAAATTAACATCTGCTCTCAGTTTCCAAGAGAAAGGTAAGTTTCCATCTCAACCACAACAAAATCCCAAGGGGCAATACAATGCAAATGCAAGTAGTTCTGGAAGCCAACACATGGATCAAGTCAAATCAGTCACTACTCTTCGCAGTGGTAAGGTTATTGAAAAACCTTCTCTTGAACCTTATGAGAAAGATGATGAGTCAATCTCTGAGGGTAAGGAAGAGGTTGAACCTGAAAATTGCAAAGAAAAGACTGATTCTCCGCCAGCACTTCCATTTCCTCAGGCCATGACCAAACAAAGGAAAGTCAATCACAACTCTGAAATTTTTGAGACTTTCAAACAGGTAAGAATCAATATACCTTTGCTGGATGCTATTAAACAGATTCCTTCCTATGCTAAATTTTTGAAAGATCTATGCACTGTGAAGAGGAAACTGAATGTGAAAAAGAAAGCCTTTCTAGCCGAACAAGTAAGTGCTATTCTTCAGAACAATAATGCTTTGAAATATAAAGACCCTGGTTGTCCTACAATTTCTTGCTTTATTGGAGAGCATAAAATTGAAAGAGCCTTACTTGATCTTGGTGCTAGTGTGAATTTACTTCCATATTCAGTTTTTCAGAGTCTCAATCTAGGTGAGTTAAAACCAACTTCTATAACTCTTTTACTTGCTGATAGATCTGTAAAAGTGCCTAGAGGAATAATTGAAGATGTGTTAGTACAAGTCGATAAATTCATTTATCCTGTGGATTTTGTTGTCTTGGACACACAACCTGTTGAGGCATGTAATTCATTTCCTATTATTTTAGGACGTTCGTTTCTTGCAACTTCTAACGCATTGATTTATTGTAGGAATGCACTAATGAAGTTATCATTTCGAAACATGACATTGGAAATGAATATTTTCAACATTTGCAAGCAACCTAGAGATGATAATGATTTACAGGAAGTGGACTTTACTGAAAAATTAATTCATGATCAATTTCCAACCACTTCTAGTGAAATTAAGATTGATGAATCTGATGATTTGCATATGATTTATTTTCAGGAAGAATCAAAGACAAGTAATTGGAGGCCACAGATTGAGGAATTGCCACCACGATCAATTAAATTCATACCTTCAAGTGTTCAACCACCCAAACCTGATTTGAAGTCGTTGTCATCCAATCTCAAATACTCATTTTTTGGAGAAAATAAAAGTTTTCCAGTAATACTCTCTTCCAAACTTAATGCACATCAAGAAGGTAAGTTATTACAAACTCTGAAAAAGCACAAAAATACATTGGGATGGACCATAGCTGATATAAAAGGAATTAGTCCTTTGATTTGTACACACAGAATTTATTTGGAGGAAAATGCTAAACCCTCTAGAGAAATGCAACGAAGGCTAAATCCTAATATGAAAGAAGTAGTGAAAAATGAAGTCATTAAGCTTCTAGATAATGACATCATTTATCCTATTTCTGACAGCAAATGGGTAAGTCCTACCCAAGTTGTACCTAAGAAGTCTAGAGTCACTGTTATAACAAATGAGAATAATGAGTTAATTCCCACTAGAACTGTTACTGGTTGGTACATGTGCATTGACTATAGGAAACTTAATTCAATGACTAGAAAAGATCATTTTCCATTACCTTTCATGGATCAAATCTTAGAAAGAGTTGCAGGTTATGAATTTTATTGCTTCCTAGATGGCTGTTCGGGTTACAATCAAATTGAAATTGCATTGGAAGATCAAGAGAAGACTACTTTCACATGTCCATTTGGTACTTTTGCATATCGAAGGATGCCTTTTGGATTATATAATGCACCAGCCACATTTCAAAGATGCATGCTTAGTATATTTAGTGATATGGTTGAAAAGTTTCTTGAGATTTTCATGGATGATTTTTCTATTTTTGGCGATTCATTTGATGATTGTTTGACTAACTTAGAAAAGGTTTTGGCCAGGTGTGAAGAGAAGAATCTTGTGCTAAATTGGGAAAAATGTCACTTTATGGTAACAAACAGCATTGTACTTGGTCACATTGTTTCATCAAAAGGAATTGAGGTTGACAAATATAAAATTGAGTTAATTGCAAAATTGCCAACACCAAAATCTATTAAAGATGTTAGATCATTCTTAGGACATGCTGGTTTTTATAAAAGGTTCATCAAAGATTTTAGCGTAATATCTAAGCCCTTAAGTAACCTTCTAACAAAGGATAATATTTTTGAATGGACTGAACATTATGAAAATGCCTTTGTTAAACTTAAAAACTTGCTTACTTATGCTCCTGTCATTCAACCTCCTGATTGGTCATTACCTTTTGAGATAATATGTGATGCTAGTGATTATTGATTGTGCATCAAAAGTATCATTAAGTCTCTTATTTTACATATGTATTTATTGTTTTTATTTGGTCTTTTTATAATAATTGATGTGTTTTTTAGTAATGAAGTTTGTTTTAATGTTTCGATAGGTTTTTGGAGCTTAAATGAATTAATTCAAGAAATTCAACATCGGAATTGAGAACAAAGAATTGAAGAGACATTTAGTTGAAGATTGAAGCAAATCTTGGTTGAAATAAGTGCTCCAAATTTGTCCCAAAAATCAATTCTATTCCAATTCTAGAAAAGAATATCATATGATCTATTTCAAGCCCAAACTTGCCTTATGTTGTGTGCAAACTTCAACCATTAAACACTCAAGGTTTCAATGTCAATCTTAGCCCAAATAATAAGTACATTTGTATACTTATTTGATGTTCAAATTCAGCCCAAAATCAGCCCCAAATCAGCCCTAAATCAACCCCAAATCAACCTTCAAATCAGCCCAAACACAATCCATGATCTTACATGTCCACACAACAACAATTGATTTATTTTGGGTAATTCATTGATCCAAGAAGGCAAGCACATGGATGGAAAGCTGGAGGGGATATTTTTACATTATTTTGGGTCAAAAAGAAGAAGGAGACAACTCATAAATGAGGAAGAAAAACGTGCACCAAAGTGGTTGCAAAGCTGTCCTGATTTGATTTTTCAGAACACCTTTCGGTGTTTTACCCATAACGTTTGACTCAGGTGTCCAAATGAGCTGTTCTTTAATGATCTGGAAAGGTGACAGAATTTCCTATAAATATGTCTCTAATAGACATCTCATATCTTGAAGGAATCACCAATACATCACCATTAAAATTGATTTGGACCAATACTTACTTTTTCTTGTCATTTAAAATCTATTTACACTTTTTCATCTTTGAAAACAAATCCATCAATTATTTCCAACCAAGTTATTGTTAATTTAATTTCTCTTGAGTTGTTTTTTTTGTTACCTAGCTTAATTTCCAGATCTAGCTCTCTGTGGATATGACCTCGATCTTACCGAGTTAATTGCTACATCGCACACTCGTGCACTTGCGAGTTAAAACAAGTCGATCATAAAAAGCGGTCAAGCAATTTTGGCGCCGTTGCCGGGGAGCTAGCAAGCAAAGGTAACGAATTTAGAATTTATAATTGAAAAACTAAAAAAAATCATATAAAAAAAATCAATTGGCTGGTTTTACCGCCTAAAAAAAAGATTTGACCTTAACGTTTCGGATATTGGACTGTGGACTGGACTATTAATTGTTGGATTTTGGTTGGTTCAACCATTTTTCTTTTATTGTTTATTCTTATTAGTTTCTAATATTTTTCTTGTTTATTTCATTTTATTTTGTTGATATTGTTTATATTTATTGTTTAAAGTGCTTGGCCGGTATTACCGCCTTTTATTTATTTCAGTTTATTTTGTTGTTTTGTTATGATTACTGTTCTTATAGTTATTGTCTAAAGTGCTTGGCCGGTATTACCGCCCCTTGTTTATTTCATTTTATTTTGTTGTTTTGCTATGATTATATTTCTTATAGTTATTGTCTAAAGTGCTTGGCTGGTATTACCACCTTTTTTATTCAAGCTTGTTATAATTATCTTTTAATGTTTATTGTTGTTAATAGTGCTTATTAGTTGGAGAGTGAATTTCTTAATTTGTTGTACTTTTATTTTTGAGTTATTACTTTTATTTGCAATTTTTTTTTCTTTCCTTTCCTTTCATATTCATATAATTGTTATATTATTATTATTATTTTATCATGGCTAATGTTGAAGATGTAGAGGGTGAAGGGAGTGTTCAAGGTAATGGACCTCCACAATTCAATGATCAACCTAATTTTTGAACTCTTAGAGAGTATCTTCACCCGGTTAAACAAAGTACACCTTCGTGTATTATCTTACCTCTTAACCAACAAGCCTTCAATTTGAAACCGGGCATGATTCAACTTCTTCCCACATTTCATGGTATGGATTCTGAAAATCCATACATACACATCAAAGACTTTGAAGAGGTATGTAATACTTTTATTGATAGAACATTCACCGAGGAAACTATTCGGCTTAAATTGTTCCCATTCTCTCTAAAGGATAAAGCCAGGTTTTGGCTAAACTCCTTGCGCCCTAGGTCTATAGGTACATGGAGAGAAATGCAAGCTGAATTTTTGAAAAAATACTTCCCCACTCATAGGACAGCAGCCTTACAACGTCAAATGATGAATTTTTCTTGTAGTCCAAATGAGTCATTTCACCAAGCTTGGGAAAGGTTCAAAGACTTGTTAAATGCATGCCCTCACCATGGTTTTGAGATGTGGAGGTTAGTGAGTTTCTTCTATGACTCTCTCACCGTAGATTTTAAAAAGCTAGTGTCAACCATGTGTAATGGTGAGTTTTATGACAAAGAACCAAGTGAGGCCTTTGATTTTTTTGATCAATTGGCTGAAAACACAAAGCAATGGGAGACTTCTCTCCCAGTTCATGTTGAGTCTAGAAACACCATTTCTCATTCAAGTGGGAAGTTTCAATTGAAAGAGACTGATGACCTCAATGCTAGATTAGCCTCATTGGCTAGGAAAGTAGAGTCTCTTGAGATTAAAAAAGTGCATGTCATGAGTGAACAACAAGAGGAAAGTTGTGTTGTTTGTGAGAGTAAAGGGCATAGGACAACTGAGTGTCCTACCATTCCAGCCTTCAAGGAAGTGCTATATGGCCAAACTTCTGATTCAAGTAATGTTAGAAAGCCATTTCCAAACCAAGTAGGCAATCCCTACTCTGAGACCTATAATCCTGGATGGAGGAACCACCCAAATTTTGGATGGAGAAATGAGGGCTCTTCAGTACCTCAAACATTTCAACCTCCACCCCAACCATTTCATGCTCCCACACATAACACATACCAACCACCTCATAAGAGATCCTTAGAGGATACTCTTCAACAATTCATGCAAACGCAAGGAGGAATCAACAACCAAGCTTACAAATTCCAAGACCAGACCAATAGGACCTTAGATGACATTCGAAGTCAACTAACTAAGTTGACTCAATCACTAAGCATTCAAGAGAAGGGAAAAATCCCAGCTCAACCAATGCCCAATCCTAGAGGTCAGGTACACATGAGTGAATCCTCATCAAGTGAACCTTCAAACCATGAACAAGTCCAAGCCATCACTACCCTTAGAAGTGGAAAGATTGTTGACAAAGGTATAGGTTTCAGGATTCCTAAAGGTATTGTGGAGGAGAAATCTAAGGAAAGTGAAGAGGGAATCAAAACACAAATGACAAATGAGAGTTTAAGTGACAAAGAAGGTGAGATAAATGAGAAAGAGATGAGTGAGAAAGTAGATGATTCAAGAAAAATTGGAGTCAAAGTGAGTGATTTAGAATTTGTTCCTAGAGCACCATTTCCACAAAGGTTAGGGAAACCTAAACAAGATCTTATGAACTCAGAAATCTATGAATTGTTCAAACAAGTGAAAGTCAATATTCCACTCCTTGATGCAATTAAACAAGTTCCATCTTATGCCAAGTTTCTTAAGGATTTATGCACAGTCAAAAGGAGATTGAATGTGAAAGAAAGAGCTTTTCTGACTGAACATGCTAGTGCCATCATCCAGTTTAAGACCCCTCCCAAATACAAAGATCCTGGTTGTCCTACCATTTCATGCATTATTGGAAGTCATAAGATAGATCAAGCTTTGTTGGATTTAGGAGCAAGTGTGAATTTAATACCCTACACTGTTTACGAACAATTAGGTTTAGGAGAAATCAAGCCTACTCGAATCACTCTTCAATTAGCTGATAGGTCAATCAAGATTCCCAGGGGTATCGTTGAGGATGTGTTGGTCCAAGTACATAAATTCTACTTTCCTGTTGATTTTGTAGTGTTAGACACCGCACCAATTCAAGGTTCTAATGCTTCCATCCCAGTCATTTTATGGATACCTTTCCTAGCTACATCCAATGCCTTAATTAACTGTAGGAATGGGGTGATGAAATTGTCTTTTGGGAATATGACTGTGGAGGTGAACATATTCAATGTCTCTAAACAAATTGGGGAACATGAGGACATTAGAGAGGTAGATTTGATCCAAACAGTTTGTCAAGAACACTTTGAGAGAGTGTGGATCAAGGATCCATTGGAGAGAACTTTAGTTCATGATGAAAGATTTTGTTCTGTGGAATGTGTTGATGAGGAAGTAAGAGAACTCGAGACTTATCTAGATCCAATGCCTATTATGTCAATAGGTCAATGGACCCCATCATTTGAGCCTTTGATTTCACCCCAAGTGAAAGTTGAGGCATCTCTTGTCCAGCCTTATAAACCAGAAAGGAAGCCTTTACCGAGCGATCTTAAGTATGCATTTCTAGGGGAAGATGAATCATATCCTATTGTGATCTCATCAAAACTTAGCATAGAGCAAGAACAAAAACTTTTGAGAGTGGTGAGAAAACACAAGAAAGCAATTGGGTACAAAATTACTGACTTGAAAGGAATTAGCCCTCTTTTATGTACACATAGAATCTATCTTGAAGAAGAGGCTAAATCTGTGAGGCAAATGCAAAGACGATTGAACCCAAACATGAAGGAAGTAGTGAGAGGTGAAGTGCTTAAGCTACTTGATGCAGGTATCATTTACCCTATTGCAAACTCAAAATGGGTTAGTCCAACCCAAGTTGTCCCTAAAAACTCTGGAGTCACAGTAGTGAAGAATGAAAATAATGAGCTGGTACCAACTAGAATCCAAATTGGATGGCGTATGTGCATTGATTATCGTAAATTAAACATGGTGACTAGGAAGGACCATTTTCCGCTTCCATTTTTAGACCAAGTGCTTGAAAGAGTAGCTGGAAGAGCTTTCTATTGTTTTCTTGATGGATACTCAGGTTACAACCAAATTGAGATTTCTTTAGAAGACCAAGAAAAAACCACTTTCACTTGTCCTTTTGGTACCTATGCTTATAGAAGAATGCCTTTTGGTTTGTGTAATGCACCAGCCACTTTTCAAAGGTGTATGATGAGTATCTTTAGTGACATGGTGGAAAATTTTTTAGAAGTTTTCATGGATGATTTTTCAGTTTATGGGGATTCTTATGAGTTGTGTCTAATGCATTTAGAAAAAGTCCTTGAGAGATGTGAAGAGAGCAATCTTGTACTCAATTGGGAGAAGTGTCATTTTATGGTGACACATGGCATTGTCTTAGGTCACATTGTCTCTTCAAAAGGAATAGAGGTAGATAAGTCAAAAGTTGAAATCAGTCAAAAATTACCTACCCCTAGGACTGTAAAAGATGTGAGATCCTTTTTAGGACATGCTGGTTTTTATCAAAGATTCATTCATTCTTTTAGTACCATTGCCAAACCATTGTGTAACTTGTTGTCACAAGATGTCCAATTTGATTGGACATCAAAATGTCAAGAAGCTTTTGAAAAGCTTAAAGGGTTGTTGACAACTGCACCAATCATGCAAGCTCCTGATTGGTCTTTACCATTTGAACTGATGTGTGACGCTAGTGATTTTGCAGTTGGGGCTGTTTTAGGGCAAAGAAAAGACAAGAAACCTCATGTCATATATTATGCTAGCAAGACTTTGAATGATGCTCAATTGAATTACACTACAACTGAAAAAGAACTCTTAGTTGTGGTCTTTGTGTTAGACAAATTTAGGTCTTATTTGGTTGGATCTCTTGTTATTGTTTTCACTGATCATGCAGCATTAAAATATTTGCTCACAAAACAAGATGCCAAACCACGTTTAATTCGATGGATCCTCCTACTCCAAGAGTTTAACCTTGAAATTAGAGATAAAAAGGGAGTAGAGAATGTAGTGGCTGATCATTTGTCTCGTCTTTCAAGTTATGAGACCATAATTGATGAATCTTTGCTAATGAAAAGTTATTTTGTGCAGGTAGTGTCTCCTACATTGGTTCTCCATGGTATGCTGACATAGCAAATTACTTAGCCACAAGTCAGATTCCTTCTCATTGGTCTAAACTTGACAAACAAAAATTCTTGCGCAATGTGCGCACCTTTTTTTGGGATGACCCCTACCTATTTAAATACTATCCTGACCAAATTATTAAGCGATGCATCCCTAATCATGAAATTCCAAGTGTCATTAATTTTTGTCATACATTAGCCTGTGGTGGGCATTTCTCTTCCAAGAAAACCATT
>SRLM01000214.1:37005-70371 GCA_015708895.1 Populus ilicifolia
GCTTTGTGGGCATATCGCACTGCTTATAAGACCGCTTTAGGAATGTCTCCTTATAGGCTAGTTTATGGAAAGCCTTGTCATCTCCCTGTTGAGATTGAGTACCGTGCATATTGGGCCATTCGACAATTCAATGACAATGAAAATGAGGTTGAAAAAAATAGAAAGCTTCAATTGGATGAATTAGAGGAGCTGAGAAATGATGCATTTGAAAATGCAAAAATTTCAAAACATAAGATGAAAACTTTGCATGATAAACATATTCTTAGAAAATCCTTTCATGTTGGTCAAAAGGTTCTCTTGTATAATTCACGATTACATCTTTTTCCTGGGAAGTTGAGGACAAAATGGATTGGTCCATTTGTGATTAAATCCATCTCTGAGCATGGTGCATTTGAGGTAGAAAATACCAAGAATGGAAATATTTTCAAAGTAAATGGTCATCGATTGAAATCTTATCTTGAAAACGTTGTGGCTGAAGTTGAGACATTGGATCTTGAAGATCCAATACCATTGTAGTATCAGACGTTGGGCCTACTGCCGATTTCTACATCTGCAGCGAAGCAGGTTTTGCTGTCGATTTCTCTATCGGCAGTGACACAGTTTCTGCTGCCGATTTCTGCATCGTCAGCGATGCAGTTTCTACTGCCAATTTCTGCATCTGCAGCGAAGCAGTTTTCGCTGCCGATTTCTGCATTGACAGCGACGCAGTTTCTGCTGCCGATTTTTGCAACTGCAGCGAAGCAGTTTTCGCTGCCGATTTCTCGATCATCAGCGACATAGTTTCCGCCGCTGATTTCTGCATCGTCAGCGACGCAGTTTCTGATGCCAATTTCTGCGTCTGCAGCGAAGCAGTTTTCGCTGCCGATTTCTGCATCTGCAGCGAAGCAGTTTTTGTCTTAAAAAAATCAAATAATATGCATCTGCAGCGAAGCAGTTTTTGCTGCCGATTTCTCGATCGTCAGCGACATAGTTTTCGCTGCCGATTTCTCGATCGTCAGCGACATAGTTTCCGCTGCCAATTTCTGCATCGTCAGCGACGCAGTTTCTGATGCCAATTTATGCATCTGCAGCGAAGCAGTTTTCGCTGCCGATTTCTGCATCTGCAGCGAAGCAGTTTTTGTCTTAAAAAAATCAAATAATAATAATTTTCTTAAGGAGTTGAGAGGGAGGGGTAAAACTGGTTTTAGATATATCAAAACAAGGATAAGAACACATCTAAACCAACCCCCAAACACCCACCTCATTTAATGGGGAGTATAAATATAAGGAGGAGAGAGAAGGTAACCCTAGCTTTTATCAAAGTTGCTGCAGCTGTATGTCCAACTGCTTGTTACTCTCCCTTTCTCCTCCCCAACAGAAACCTAAGCCTTGTGAATGTGTGAGGGAGAGAGAGGAGACCTTGAGAGAAGATTGGACAGCCATCTAGAGAGAGAGGAGAAGGGAACCAACGTGAGAGTAAGAAGAAGGAGGAAAACTAGCAGGAGAGGAGGAAGAACACTGTCAAACCTTCCTCAAACCTAGCTAGATTCGTAAGTTATGGGTCATGAAACTTCCTTTTCTCCTTAAGATTTAGAACCGGAAATGAAGAAGAAAAACCCTAAGAAAATTGAACTATGACCTTAGCTAGCTATGAAGAAAACAGAAATGAAATGAGGCCAATTTTAGAACATCTAGTAAAGAAAAATGAATAAAATAGAAACAACAAATCATAGTAGGGGGCTGACTTTAACTATGGGGTTGGCCGGCATGCAATGTGTGTGTTTTGCTGGGATTGGCTGAATGATTATGTGCTGGAATGGATAGTTTCAATGTGTGTATTCTGCTAGAATGATTGAAAGATATATGTTGTAATTAATGGTTTTCAATGTGTGTGTTCTGTAGCGAAATTTCAATTCGCTGCCGAAACTGTATCGGCCGTAGCGAATTAGCATTCGCTGCCGAAACCGAGTCTTCTACAACGAATCAGCATTCGCTGCAGAATTTTATGTTCTGCAGCAAATTTCGATTCGCTGCCGAAAATGTGACGGTTGCATCGAATAAGTATTCGCTGCTGAAATTGAGTCTTCTACAGCGAATTAGAATTCGCTGCTGAATTGTGTGTTCTGTAGCGAATTAGCATTCGCTGCCGAAACTATGTCGGCTGCAGCGAATTAGAATTCGCTGCCGAATTTATGTTTCGCAGCGAAATTGCGATTCACTACCGAAAGTGTGTCAGTTGCAGTGAATTGCTGCTGAAGTTGAGTTGTTTGCAGCAAATTAACATTCGCTGTCGAGTTTCATGTTCTATAGTGAATTTGTGATTCGCCACCGAAGTTGAGTTGGTTGCAACGAAATTGAGATTCGCTACCGAAACTGAGTTGTCCTCTACGATTTAGCATCTGCTGCCGGAACAGTGACGCCAACAGCGAAACAGTTTTTGCTGCCGAACTGGCTGCTGGCAGCGAAAGAGTTGTCGCTGCCGAATTGGCAGCCTGTAGCGAACCAATTCTCGCTACCAAATTTGGCAGCCTGCAGCGAACCAGTTCTCGTTGCCGATTTCTACAATAAGCCTCCTAGGCAAAAATGACTTAAATGCTAGCAACAATTTAATGGTATGATGGTGTAAAATGTGGAGCACTTGAATGTGGATATATGAACTTTTGAAACTCGACTAATGGCATCCGAATAGATGATCGGGACAAGTGATTGATTAGCTTCGGCTAAAGGTATCCGAAGTGGATGATCGGGGTGAGTGAACGGTTAATCTCAACAAATGATGCCTTGAGAGGATAGCTGGGTTTAAGATTTTGGTTGATTACAAGAATTGTGCAACTATATGTACTATAAATTGTGTATACTATGTACATGACGAAACTACAAATATCATGCATTAACCATGGAATAATGTTAATGTTTTATTTTTCCTGCTAGATCATTTAATTATCATTATTACTAATAAGCAATTGCATTCTCTTAAATATTTTGCACTGCAATAGGGACATCACATCAACGAGATGCCTAGGAAACCCGATACACGGGAACCTACTTTTGTAAGGAATCATGTAGTTGCATCCTAACTCACGATGTTTTTTGTATGGATCAATGTATTAAACGTATAACTTTTATTGAACCATTTTGTTTAAATTCATGGTGACTATTAGTAAGATAGGAATGCAAACTCATGTCTATGGATGTAATATTATAATATGAACTTCTAAGCATGCAAAAATAATATTATATGTTTATGTAAATTTTCCTTTTAAATTAAATGTTGAATGTAGTTGATGTATGGATTGCATTTTGATGATGTGAGGAAAATAGGTTCGCAATTTACCGACACGATGTGTGTCAGGAAAAAAAAAATTATGTTGTTTTGGGGCTTGAAAAGACGGGTTGTTACAGTTGGTATCAGAGCCCCTGGTTTAGATCCTGGGGATCACTGATAATTGTGTTGGTGTGGTGAATTTCAGGATAGTACGCGCCCGACAAGGGACACGAACTGAGCCGCCCTCCTTAGAAAGGAGGGGCGGGAACCAAGGTGCCCAAGGTTGGCAAGACGAAGATCCCTTGGATGATACGACATCTCATGCTCCGATAGTACCACCTGAAACCTTGCAGGGAGAAGCTGCGGTAGCGGGGGATGGCGGGAGGTCTAACGAAACAGAGGGAGTACCCCCAGTTGCAGCATCGCAACAAGAAAGATCAGAAGCACAACCATCGACTATTCCAACTGGTATGCCCTCACAATATGTAGACCCGAGACTCCTTGTACAAATAGTTAAAGTAGTGATGGAGGGTATGGCGGGTTCAACGACACAAGCAACTCCCACCACGCAGATTCCACATGCAGCCCCTATGACAAGCATGACTACAGATAACGTGGTGCCATTGGTACGACTAGTCAAGAGTATGAGGGAAATGGGCTGTGAACCGTATATGGGGGAACAAGATGCAGAGATAGCAGGAAGATGGATTAGGAAGGTAGAAAAGACCATGGTTCAAATAAGCATACCCGAGGGGTTGAGGGTAAATTGTGCAACTCAGTTATTGTCTGATAGGGCCATGACATGGTGGGAAACAGTTCAGCTGAGGTGTGCAACTGAGACACTAACTTGGAGTGATTTCAAGACAGAGTTTGAGAATCAGTTTTATTCCAGGTACCATCGTAAGGTGAAAGAACAAGAGTTCTTGGCATTAAGACAGGGTGATATGTCGGTATTGGAGTACGAAAGGAAGTTCCATGATCTCTCATTGTTTGCCCCACATTATGTGCCAACAGAGGAACATATGATTGAGAAGTTGAGAGATGGTTTGCGACAGGACTTAAGACAAGGATTGATCGCCTTACGATTTAAATCAGTGAGAGAGTTGATTGAGGCTGCCCAAGCTTTGGAGGTTTGTATTGGAGAAGGCCAGGGGGGATATGTCAACAAGTCAAGGTTGAACACCAAAGGCCGGCAGGACCATTACAACCATTACAAATTCCAGAATGGAAGTGGGAGATGATCACCACGGATTTCGTGTCAGGATTTCCCAAAGGGAGGAAAGGAAATGACGCGATATGTGTTATCGTAGATCGGTTGACGAAATCCGCACTATTCTTGCCTATAAAGATGATTGACTCGGTGGACAAGCTTGCCAAGATTTATATAAATAAGGTGGTACGGCTTCATGGGATTCTAGTGTCCATTGTATCAGATCGAGATCCCAAGTTCACCTCTCGACTTTGGCCAAGCATACAACATGCCTTGGGAACAAGATTGGACATGAGCACTGCATTTCACCCTCAAACGGATGGCCAGTCAGAAAGAATCATCCAAGTCTTGGAAGACCTATTACGGGCCTGTGTTTTAGAATTTAGAGGAAACTGGGAGGAACACATGGCATTATTGGAGTTCACGTATAACAATAGTCACCAAGCCACAATAGGATCCCCATATGAAGCCTTGTATGGTAGGAGGTGTAGAACTCCTTTATGTTGGGAGGAAATTGGGGACCGGAAGTTATATAGCGCAGAATTGGTCCAAGTCACCACGGAGAAAGTGAGAACTATCAGGGATCGCATCAAAGCCGCACAAGATAGACAGAAGAAGTATGCTGATGTAAGGAGAAGACCTCTCGAGTTCAGTACAGGGGACCAGGTATTCCTGAGGGTAGCCTCATGGAAGAACATGTTACGGTTTGGATTGAAAGGGAAGCTAACTCCCCGCTTCATTGGACCCTTCAAAATCTTACAGCGAGTAGGACCAGTAGCCTACAAAGTGGACTTGCCCCCACAGTTAGCCAAGGTCCATGATGTGTTCCATGTCTCATTGTTAAGAAAGGCTGACGTGGACCCCACCCGAATCCTACCCCAGGTTCCAGTAGAAGTCAAGGAAGACTTAACACTAGAATTGAGGCCCATAAGGATACTTGATCAGGAAGTGAAGGAGCTACGGAGCAAAAAGATCCCCATCGTTAGAATTTTATGGCAAAAAGATCCCCATCGTTAGAATATCAGGAAGTAGAAGAGGAAACTTGGGAGAGGGAGGCTGAGATGAGGAAAAAGAACCCTAATTTATTTGAACTACCAGGTATGCAGTATGAAACCTCTTAAATTTCGAGGACGAAATTCCTATTAAGGGTGGGAGAATGTAAACACCCAAAAGAAAAAAAAAATATATATATATAGACAGAACTGATGAAGTAGTTTTCGCTGCCGATTTCTCGATCAGCAACGACGCAGTTTCTCCTGCCGATTTCTACATCTGCAGCGAAGCAGTTTTCGCTGCCGATTTCTCGATCGGCAGTGACCCAGTTTCCGCTGACGATTTCTGCATCTGCAGCGAAGCAGTTTTCGCTGCCGATTTCTGCATCGACAGCGATGCAGTTTCTGCTGCCGATTTCTGCATCTGCAGCGGAAACTGCTTCGCTGCTGATTTCTACATCGACAGCGACGCAGTTTCTGCTGCCGATTTCTGCATGGTCAGCGATGCAGTTTCCGCTGCCGATTTCTGCATCTGCAGCGAAGCAGTTTTCGCTGCCGATTTCTGCATCTGCAGTGACGCAGTTTCCGCTGCCGATTTCTGCATCTGCAGCGAAGCAGTTTTCGCTGCTGATTTCTGCATCGGCAGCCATGCAGTTTCCGCTGCCGATTTCTGCATTCGCAGCGATGCAGTTTTTGTCTTAAAAAAATAAAATAATAATAATTTTCTTAAGGAGTTGAGAGGGAGGGGTAAAACTGGTTTTAGATAGATCAAAACAAGGATAAGAACACATCTAAACCAACCCCCAAACACCCACCTCATTTAATAGGGAGTATAAATATAAGGAGGAGAGAGAAGGTAACCCTAGCTTTTATCAAAGTTGCTGCAGTTGTATGTCCAGCTGCTTGTTACTCTCCCTTTCTCCTCCCCAACAGAAACCTAAGCCTTGTGAACGTGTGAGGGAGAGAGAGGAGACCTTGAGAGAAGATTGGACAGCCACATAGAGAGAGAGGAGAAGGGAACCAACGTGAGAGGGAGAAGAAGGAAGAAAACCAGCAGGAGAGGAGGAAGAACACTGTCAAACCTTCCTCAAACCTAGCTAGATTCGTAAGGTATGGGTCATGAAACTTCGTTCCTCTTCTCCTTAAGATTTAGAACCGGAAATGAAGAAGAAAAACCCTAAGAAAATTGAACTATGACCTTAGCTAGCTGTAAAGAAAACAGAAATGAAATGAGGCCAATTTTAGAACATCTAGTAAAGAAAAATGAATAAAATAGAAACAACAAATCATAGTAGGGGGCCGACTTTAACTATGGGGTTGGCCGGCATGCAATGTGTGTGTTTTGCTGGGATTGGCTGAACGATTATGTGATGGAATGGATAGTTTCAACGTGTGTATTCTGCTGAAATGATTGAAAGATATATGTTGTAATTGATGGTTTTCAATGTGTGTGTTCTGCAGCGAAATTTCAATTCACTGCCGAAACTGTATCTGCCGCAGCGAATGCTCAGCGAATTAGCAATCGCTGCTGAAACCGAGTCTTCTGCAGCGAATCAGCATTCGCTGCAGAATTGTGTGTTCTGCAGCAAATTTTGATTCGCTGCCGAAAATGTGACAGCTGCAGCGAATAAATATTCGCTGCCGAAACTGTATCGGCTGCAGCGAATTAGCATTCGCTGCCTAAACCGAGTCTTCTGCAACGAATCAGCATTTGCTATAGAATTGTGTGTTCTGCAGCAAATTTCGATTCGCTGCTGAAAATGTGACGGTTGCATCGAATAAGTATTCGCTGCTGAAATTGAGTCTTCTACAGCGAATTAGAATTCGCTGCCGAATTGTGTGTTCTGCAGCGAATTAGCATTCGCTGCCGAAACTATGTCGGCTGTAGCGAATTAGAATTCGCTGCCGAATTTATGTTTCGAAGCGAAATTACGATTCACTACCGAAACTGTGTCAGTTGCAGTGAATTGCTGCTGAAGTTGAGTTGTCTGCAGCAAATTAATATTCGCTGTTGAGTTTCATTTCTACAGTGAATTTGTGATTCGCCACCGAAGTTGAGTTGGTTGCAGCAAAATTGAGATTCGCTACCGAAACTGAGTTGTCCCCTACGATTTAGTATTTGCTGCCAGAACAGTGACGCCAACAGCGAAATAGTTTTTGCTGCCGAACTGGCTGCTAGCAGCAAAACAGTTGTCGCTGCCGAATTGGCAGCCTGTAGCGAACCAATTCTCGCTACCGAATTTGGCAGCCTGCAGCGAACCAGTTCTCGTTGCCGATTTCTACAATAAGCCTCCTAGGCAAAAATGACTTAAATGCTAGTAACAATTTCATGGTATGATGGTGTAAAATGTGGAGCACTTGAATGTGGATATATGAACTTTTGAAATAAGTGTGGTGACAAATGTGATTCAAAAATACAAATGTACTGAATTGTGACCATTGTTGTCTTAGGTGGTGCGGTTGGGATCGGACCATCGTCACAACAAGAACAAACCACAGGTGGAGCAGGTAGGTGACTTCCACTTTCCTTTTTCATACGTTAAATAATGTGATACTTTAACATGAATGTTATCATATTGGGTTAGAATAGATAACAGATTGTCAAATGTTAAAGGAATGATTAGCTTCGGCTAATGGCATCCGAATGGATGACCGGGATAAAGGAATGATTAGCCTCGGCTAATGGCATCCAAATGGATGGCCGGGATAAAGGAATGATTAGCCTCAGCTAATGGCATCCAAATGGATGGCCGGGATAATGGCATCCGAATGGATGACTGGGATAAAGGAATGATTAGCCTGGGCTAATGGCATCCGAATGGATGGCCAGGATAATGGCATCCGAATGGATGCCGGGATAAAGGAATGATTAGCCTCGGCTAATGGCATCCGAATGGATGACCGGGATAAAGGAATGATTAGCCTCGGCTAATGGCATCCGAATAGATGACCGGGACAAGTGATTGATTAGCTTCGGCTAAAGGCATCCGAAGTGGATGATCGGGGTGAGTGAATGGTTAATCTCAACAAATGATGCCTTGAGAGGATAGCTGGGTTTAAGATTTTGGTTGATTACAAGAATTGGTGCAACTATATGTACTATAAATTATGTATATTATGAACATGACGAAACTACAAATATCATGCATCAACCATGGAATAATGTTAATGTTTTATTTTTCCTGCTAGATCATTTAATTATTATTATTACTAATAAGCAATTGCATTCTCTTAAATATTTTGCACTGCAACAGGGACATCACATCAACGAGATGCCTAGGAAACCCAATACACGGGAACCTACTTTTGCAAGGAATCATGTAGTTGCATCCTAACTCACGATGTATTTTGTATGGATCAATGTATTAAACGTATAACTTTTATTGAACCATTTTGTTTAAATTCGTGGTGACTATTAGTAGGATAGGAATGCAAACTCATGTCTATGGATGTAATATTATAATATGAACTTCTAAGCATGCAAAAATAATATTATGTGTTTATGTAAATTTCCCTTTTAAATTAAATGTTGAATGTAGTTGATGTATGGATTGCATTTTGATGATGTGAGGAAAATAGGTTCGCAATTTACCGACACGATGTGTGTCAGGAAAAAAAAAATTATGTTGTTTTGGGGCTTGAAAAGCCGGGTTGTTACAATAACTAAGAGTTCTTTTTCAGTTATAGTGTAATTCAATTGAGCATCATTCAAAGTCTTGCTAGCATAATATATGACATGAGGTTTCTTGTCTTTTCTTTGCCCTAAAACAGCCCCAACCGCAAAATCACTAGCATCACACATTAGTTCAAATGTTAAAGACCAATCAGGAGCTTGCATGATTGGTGCACTTGTCAACAACCCTTTAAGCTTTTCAAAAGCTTCTTGACATTTTGATGTCCAATCAAACTGGACATCTTATGACAACAAGTTACACAATGGTTTGGCAATGGTATTAAAAGAACGAATGAATCTTTGATAAAAACTAGCATGTCCTAAAAAGGATCTCACATCTTTTACAGTCCTAGGGCTAGGTAATTTTTGAATGATTTCCACTTTTAACTTATCTACCTCTATTCCTTTTGAAGAGACAATGTGACCTAACACAACGCCATGTGTCGCCATAAAATGACACTTCTCCCAATTGAGTACAAGATTGCTCTCTTCACATCTTTCAAGGACCTTTTCTAAATGCATTAGACACAACTCATAAAAATCTCATAAACTGAAAAATCATCCATGAAAACTTCCAAAAAATTTTCCACCATGTCACTAAAGATACTCATCATACACCTTTGAAAAGTGGCAGGTGCATTACACAAACCAAAAGGCATTCTTCTATAAGCATAGGTACCAAAAGGACAAGTGAAAGTGGTTTTTTATTGGTCTTCTAAAGAAATCTGAATTTGGTTGTAACCTGAGTATCCATCAAGAAAACAATAGAAAGCTCTTCCAGCTACTCTTTCAAGCACTTGGTCTAAAAATGGAAGCGAAAAATGGTCCTTGCTAGTCACCATGTTTAATTTACGATAATCAATGCACATACGCCATCCAGTTTGGAATCTAGTTGGTACTAGCTCATTATTTTCATTCTTCACTACTATGACACCAGATTTTTTGGGAACACTTGGGTCGGACTAACCCATTTTGAGTTTGCAATAGGGTAAATGATACCTGCATCAAGTAGCTTAAGCACTTCACCTCTCACTACTTCCTTCATGTTTGGGTTCAATCGTCTTTACATTTGCCTCACAGATTTAGCCTCTTCTTCAAGATAGATTCTATGCATACATAAAAGAGGGCTAATTCCTTTCAAGTTAGTAATTTTCCACCCAATTGCTTTCTTGTGTTTTCTCACCACTCTCAAAAGTTTTTGTTCTTGCTCTATGGTAAGTTTTGATGAGATCACAATAGTATATGATCCATCCTCCCCTAAAAAGGCATACTAAAAAGCCCTCATTTCTCCATCCAAAATTTAGGTGGCTCCTCCATCCAGGATTATAGGTCTTAGAGTAGGGATTGCCTACTTGGTTTGGAAATGGCTTTCTAACATTACTTGAATCAGAAGTTTGGCCATATAGCACTTCCTTGAAGGCTGGAATGGTAGGACACTCAGTTGTCCTATGCCCTTTGCTCTCACAAACAACACAACTTTCTTCTTGTTGTTCACTCATGACATGCATTTTTTTAATCTCAAGAGACTCTACTTTCCTAGCCAATAAGGCTAATCTAGCATTGAGGTCATCAGTCTCTTTCAATTGAAACTTTCCACTTGAATGAGAAATGGTGTTTCTAGACTCAACATGAACTGGGAGAGAAGTCTCCCATTGCTTTATGTTTTCAACCAATTGATCAAAAAAATCAAAGGCCTCACTTGGTTCTTTGTCATAAAACTCACCATTACACATGGTTGACACTAGCTTTTTAAAATCTATGGTAAGAGAGTCATAGAAGAAACTCACTAACCTCCACATCTCAAAACCATGGTGGGGGCATACATTTAACGTCTTTGAACCTTTTCCAAGCTTGGTGAAATGACTCATTTGGACTACAAGAAAAATTCATCATTTGACGTTGTAAGGCTGTTGTCCTATGAGTGGGGAAGTATTTTTTCAAAAATTCAGCTTGCATTTCTCTCCATGTACCTATAGACCTAGGACGTAGGGAGTTTAGCCAAAGCTTGGCTTTATCCTTTAAAGAGAATGGGAATAATTTCAGCCGAATAGTTTCTTTAGTGCATATTCTATCAATAAAAGTATTACATACCTCTTCAAGGTCCTTAATGTGTATATATGGATTTTCAGAATCCATACCATGATATGTGGGAAGAAGCTGGATCATGCCTGGTTTCAAATTGAAAGCTTGTTGGTTTAGAGGCAACATAATACACGAAGGTGTACATTGTCTAGCTAGGTGAAGATACTCTCTAAGAGTTCGAAAATTAGGTTGATCATTGAATTGTGGAGGTCCATTACCTTGAACACTCCCTTCATCCTCTATATCTTCAACATTAGCCATGATGAAAAAAATAATAATAATATAACAATTATATGAATATGAAAAGAAAGGAAGATTGCAAATAAAAGTAAATGAAATGTAAAAGATAAAGTAATAGCTCAAAAATACAACAAATTAGAAAATTCACACTTCAACTAATAAGCAATATTAATAATAATAACAAGCATGAATAAAGAGGCGGTAATACCAGCTAAGTACTTCAAACAATAAATATAACATTAAAAGACAATTATAACAAAGCATGAATTATAACATTAAAAAAACAATTATAACAAGCATGAATAAAGAGGCGGTAATACCAACCACGTACTTCAAACAATAAATATAAGAAAAATAATCACAATAAAAAAAAACAAATAAAATAAACAAGAGGCGATAAAACCAACCTTCTAATATAAACAATAAATATAATATTAAAAGAAAGATGGTTGAACCAAAAAAAAATAAATTAGTAGTCCAACAGTCCAATATCTGAAAAGTTAAGGTCAATTTTTTTTTAAGGCGGTAAAACTAGCCAAATGATTTTTTATATATATATATTTTTTGTTTTTTCCAATAATTAAATCTAAATTTTTTACCTTTGCTTGCTAGCTCCCCGACAACGGCGCCAAAATTGCTTGACCGCTTTTTATGATCAGCTTGTTTTAACTCACAAGTGCACGAGTGTGCGATGTAGCAATTAACTCATTAAGATCAAGGTCATATCCACAGAGAGCTAGATCTGGAAATTAAGCTAGGTAACAAAAAAAACAACTCAAGAGAAATTAAATTAACAATAACTTGGTTGAAAATAATTGATGGAATTGTTTTCAAAGATGAAAAAGTGTAAATAGATTTTACAAGACAAGAAAAAGTAAGTCTTGGTCCAAATAAATTTTAATGGTGATGTATTGGTGATTTCTTCAATATATATAAGATAACTCAACCTAATATCAATGATGATGATATTAGATCAGAAGATATTACAATGAAGTTTAAGAAGATGAAAATTGATTATTGCTTAAGAATGAACAAGTACTTTCATATTAAGTAAGACATTGAATCAAACAATCTCTATACTAAAACTAAAGTTTGTGCATGAAAATTCAAGATTATAACATTACGTAAATAATTTCTAAAATTTCTTTGCAATAATAAATCATTCATGAAGAAAATAAGAAGATAAACATTCAAATTAATTCATATCCTAAAGAACTCACCTCAATGACCATCATCCTTGATTCGGATCCAAGAAAGAGATTAGCCAACCATGATTTTATATAAGAACACTTCAATAAACATGAAACAACTTGAATCAAACTAAAATAATAAGTTTTACAAACTAAAGAACCGAAATCTATAAAGAAGAACACAACACAATTTCAGAAAAAATTCGGACACAAATCTGATTCTAACTCTGGACAGCAATTTGACCCTTTTTGAAGCCCCCTCTCAAGATGTCTATTAGAGAAATATTTATAGGCAATTCTGTCACCTTTCTAGATCATAAAGAACAACTCATTTGGACATCCGAGTCAAATGTTATGGGCAAAACACCAAAAGGTGTTCTGAAACATCAAATCAGGACAGCTTTGCAACCACTTTGGTGCACGTTTTTCTTCCTCATTTATGAGCTATCTCTTCCTTCTTTTTGACCCAAAATAATGTAAAAATATCCCCTCCAACTTTCCATCCATGTGCTTGCCTTCTTGGATAAATGAATTACCCAAAATAAATCAATTGTTGTTGTGTGGACATGTAAGATCATGGATTGTTTTTAGGTTGATTTGAAGGTTGATTTAGGGCTGATTTTAAGCATCAAATAAGTATACAAATATACCTATTATTTGGGCTAAGATTGACATTGAAACCTTGAGTGTTTAATGGTTGAAGTTTGCACACAACATAAGGCAAGTTTGGGCTTGAAATAGATCATATGATATTCTTTTCTAGAATTGGAATAGAATTGATTTTTGGGACAAATTTGGAGAACTTATTTGAACCAAGATTTGCTTCAATCTTCAACTAAATGTCTCTTCAATTCTTTGTTCTGAATTCCGATGTTGAATTTCCTGAATTAATTCATTTAAGCTCCAAAAACCTATCGAAACATTAAAACAAACTTCATTACTAAAAAGCACATTAATTATTATAAAAAGACCAAATAAAAACAATAAATACATATTTAAAATAAGAGACTTAATGATACTTTTGATGCACAATCAGACACTAATCTTGAAAAATTGAAAAAGTATTTTTCCGCTCTACCTCAGAATGCGATTACAAAAATTTACCGTGCTAGATGTGCAAGATTGAGATTGTTAATGAATCATGGAATTCCTGAAGATATTCGCTGGTTGATTGAAGCAAAGGTCCGATTATCAGGTGAGTCCTCATTTCATACATGTCGGGAATAGATAAAAGCACTTTTACAAAGAAACATCATGCAAAATGACTAAAAGTCTATCATCGATGTGGTAGATGGACTTGTAATGCACAATGTCATTCTTTAGGAATGGTATCTATAAACCGTGAAGATAAAACACAATTCATTAAGGATGGCCTGAATAAGGAGTCTTTAGATAATCTTCTATTGACTCTTGAGATGCATCCTAGTGGAGATGTGCATCGTGCAATTCATGATTTATGACTATTATTTCATAAAGAACATGATCAACTTAGTCTCGGGAATCTAACTAAAAAAGACCTTGTTTGCTAGTTTTTAAGAAAATTGGATGGGAAGCCTATCCCCGACCCATAGAGGGCGTTTAAGCCGTTCTTGGACATAAAACCAAGGGAAGATGTGAGCCACAATCACAACCACATGCACATAAACATGCTTTTTCAAAAGTAAATAAATAAATAAATAAAGCGAGAGTGTGTGTGTGTGAGACTCTAGCTTGCCTACATATAGGTGGTATGATTGCCTTCCTAATTTCTCATCTATAAAATCCTCTTTTCCTTCTTTTCATTTCTACTCAACCCATACATTCAACAAATACCGAAGTGTGTAGAAATGACAAGTTCCTCAGGTCATCATATAAGAAATATTTGTGTTTTCGGTGGATTTAGTCTTGGGAAAGAAAATGAGATTTTAGAATCAACAAATCATCTTGGTAAAGTGCTAACTGAGAGAAAGATTTATTTAGTGTATGGGGGAGGTAGTATTGGGTTAATGAGAAGTATGTCAATAGTTGTATTGTTAGGAGGTAGTCAAGTTTTGGGAAAACAATTAGAGAGGAACTTCAGGTCTCTACAATGTTAGCTTGAATGAATACAATGTTTAACCATGTTGATGCCTTCATTGCTTTACCAGGTAGTCTAGGCATATTGGAAGAGATCTTTCATATTTCCTCTTGGGCCCAACTGTACATTCACTATAAATCCATAAGTTTGTTAAATGTTAATAGTTATTATGATAAGTTGTTGTCTTTTCTTGATCATGCTATGGAACAGGAATTTCTAACATCTTCTACATGACAAATCATAATCTCTACTGTTACTACTGAACAATTGATTGATCCACTACAATCTTTCATTCCTATAATTGATCCTTCTATAAGTCGCATAAATTGGTCAACTAAGAAAAGCTGTAAAAAGCTTAGATTGGATTTGAGCTTTCATTTGTGAATCTTTATGTCTTTTGATTTTATTATTGTGTTTTGTTGTTTTTTATATTTGTTTCAGTGTGTTTCAGGTTTGTCAGTGTTCATCATTTCAGGTGATATCTTCTATATTCTATCTTTCTACCTTTAAACATTGAGGACAATGTCTCGTTTTAGTTGGGGGGAGAGGGTAGTAGCTAAAAAAAACTATGTTTTCTATTTTATAATGCATATGCAAAATTATTGTTACTATGATGGCAGAGTAAAGAGAACTTTTTATGACTCTTGAGACGCATCTTAGTAATCATTCGTAATAAGGTCTATCATAATACTTCTTGAAATATTCAGATTTAGTAATCATTCGCAACAAGGTCTATCATAATACTTCTTGAAATATTCAGATTTACAAACTCTCACATTATTATCACTTAATTATGCTCATATACTTATTTAACATGTATTCTTAAACCTTCATTTACAAACACACACTTTAACATATGATTGTGGGTTGCATATTGGATTATTACATTATTTATGTTCTTTTGTTAAAAGTAACAACTAAGGGAAAGGGATAGTATATAATTAAAAAGAAAAAGGAAAAAAAGAAAAAAAATGATAATAATAAAAATATAGATAAGTTTGGTTTCGTAGCCTTCCTAACCTAAGCTATTAAGCCTAAAGGGGTGTTTTAACACCTAATATCGTAAAGTCAACTGACTTAGGAGCTATTGGCCAAACGCTTGTTACATGGGTTGAGGAGAAAAACATAAGGAAATCAAATATTGCATCATCTACATATCAGTATCTGCAACCCAAATTACTAAGCTCATAGGGGTGTCTTAACACCTAATGCCCTAAGACCAACTGATTTGGGAGTCATTAGCTAAAAGCTTGTTACATGGGCTAAAGATGCATGGTGTTTTAAATTATATGTATATATATATTAAAAAAAAGAAGACAAAAATAATAATCCCAACTTAAGGAAGTTAACCTTAAACATTAGAACAAAAATTTTGTTTTCTTCTAGGAAAACCCTATAATTATATATTGAATATCTTGTTAAGAGGTATTGAGCAGGTATATAAATTTAATGAGAGTTTGTTTATTTGGATAGAGTAATGGAAGTTAAATGATGACTACCTTGTTTTATAGAATTTGGAAAGTATTTTTCTATGTTAACGCTTTGATTACTAGGGACTAGTAATAAGCTAGTTGTGGGGTGTGATTGATACTTAAAAGTGTATTTTTATCAAGGTTTTATATCATCATTTTGCACTTGAAGTATCAATAACTCCTTAACTAAAGCATGTTTCGTAATAATATATCTAATAATATAAGATACCTTTAATTTATAGTAAATGTTCATTTTAAATGCAAGCCTATTACATAAATGAAATGATTGATTGATGACTTTAAGAATTGAAATTGAAACGATAAAGAGATGGCCAAACTTAGAAAAGAGATGTCGGTGCAATTTAAACCAAAACATTGTTCGGTAATTGGGTCATATCTAGAGCTATATATCTCAGATTTAGGTGTACTTTATATGGATGGAAAGGTAAGACATAGGCCTACAACTTTCATATGGAGCCCAAGATCTAAAAAGGCCATTTTCAAGTCCAAATTATTGCAACAACAAAGAAGCCCTAATCTATCCTCCAGCCCAAGTGTTGTTCAGTATTTTGGCCATATCTGGAGTTCTAGAAGTCAAAATGAGCTGAATTATTTACACAAGAAAACTGAGACAATTTTCTACAACTTCTATGTTTTCAAGTGGCTCCGATTTTGATGTTATCAATGATGTTTTGGGTAGACAAAAGAAGATAAGGATTGTTACCAAGTCAAGAATTGGTCACCCACTCATTAATTACTCATCAAATCAATAGTTCCCAATGTTGGCTTATAAAATGAGGCATTTGCCATGCATTTAAGCATCTTGGTTTCCAGATCAAGATCATGCTCTTGCTTTCTCTCTTTGTATTTTTTGTAATGTTTATGCTTTGCTTTGATTAATATCAAGTTTATGCCTTTCATTTACTTAGTTAACTTTTATCTTATTTATGTTTTTATTTTGTTTATCTATTTTTCCTTCTTTCATTATGTCTAGCTAAGTTTATTATGTCAAGGTGAAAAGGTTATAATAATGGTGTAAGAATAAGTATGGTATAAACTTAATATGGACTTTAATGCTTGATACTAACATGTTTTATATTTGTTATCTTGTTCACTCTTTAATACTTTGCTTGTTAAATTAGTAATCTTGATTTATGTTGTATAACACTTGGTATAATAAATGCTTCGCACTTTCATAGCCCATACTGTATAGTATAACCGACACCTGAGCTATAAAAGGAACTTGATTTGTTGTTAACATAAGTTGTAATCATGAATGCTTGATGAAATTTACAAGAATTAGTATTAATTGAATAAGATGACTAATATAATCATGTTAAAAATCTATAATATGATTGGATCCTCCTTTGTGTGTGGTTTCCAATTGAATAATAAGAGTTTATACTATACTTGTTTGACATACCATTAGTGGATCCTCTAACCTTGATATTGTTTGTTATCATTGTTCAATCCTTACTTTAATTTTCCATCTCAAAGTTCTCATCAATTTTTCTTCTTCTTCTTCTTCATTATTGTTGTTGTTGTTGTTATTATTATTATTGTTATTATTGTTATTACTACTACTACTAGTATTATTAGTATTAATATTGCTAGTATTATTATTATTCTTGTTATTGTTACTATTGTTGTTGTTTATAATTGTTGTTTATAATTTGTACAATTAACCTCCCTGTGGTTCGACCCTGGTCTTGCCGGTTTATTTATTACTTCGACACTCCTGCACTTGGGAGAAGACATCAATCTTTTAGTCGTGTCATGAAGTATAAGAAGATGCATATCCATAAGAATTTTAGAAATTATGGTGTGCTTAAAAGAGTGGTTGTGAAGTTTGTATATTATTATTATCACTCTTCTAATTGAAATTTGGGTGATTTCTCCAACTAGAGTTGTATATTTGTGAGTATAGGTTGTTGTTGGCCCTTTGGAAACTGTTTAAAGCATAGGCTTGTTCATGGAGACATTCCTTAAAAGAAGCCAAGGTTGGACAGTTATTGGTTGAGTGTTCATTTGTTACATATATTTGACATACAATGTTTTCAACAATTTTAATTGACCACTATTTTTCAATCCTAATACCTTGACTTTTCTAGCTAAAGATGCAAATTTGGCTTAAAGGTCATAATCTTCCCTGACGTTGTATATATCTCCACTAGATGTATGGGGTTGAGTTTTACTTGGTGCCTCATAAGTACCCATAGTATCTCAATTTTGAGCAGTTTCAGCTAAAAAGTCTATGTACTTAATTGCTTCATTAGGGTTTTTATCTTTAAAAGTTCAATTGCACATCAATTCAACAATTTGCCTATCTTTAAGTGTTAAACCCCCATACAAATGTGAAACCAATCTCCATGTTTCAAACCTATGAAAGCAAGCATTAAATAAGTCTCAATACCTATCCTAAAATTGGTAAAATGTTTCTCCTAGTTTTTGAGACAAAGTGATGATTTATCTTTTGAAAGAATTTGTTCTGTGAGATGCGAAAATTTCTTTAAAAAATATTGTTACATTTCATCCCAGGCACGAATGGATCCTGGTTTCAAATTTTGTAGCCATGTTTTAGCTTTATCTTTTAATGAAAAAGAAAAAAGCTTTAATCTGATGGTGTTCATGCTATAATTTGAATAATTATATATGTTGTAGACCTCCTCAAATTCCTTTAAATATAAGTATGGATTCTTTAAATCTAAGCCATGAAAAGAAGTTAAAAGTTGAATAATGTCTGGCAAACTATGCATGACGGTGCACTTGTTCTTGTGGAATTCATGTGGTCTCTAAGTGTTCTAACATGGTTATTCTCATTATTGTCATTATAAAGCGATTGGTTATCTTTCTCGATCATATTTTCTGAAAATGATAAGGATATCCTACAAAGTCTACCACTTGATATACATGACCACACTCTCATGTACGTATATGAATAGAATAAAATAAAGAAGAAAACAAAAGAAGGAGAAACAAATAAAAGAAACAAAGTTATATACAATAAAATTGAAGAAAAAAGATATTATAATTTGTACAAGAACTTACGTCCCTGGCAACGACGCTAAAAACTTGACAATACTAAAAAATTGATGTCTTCTCCTAAGTGTAGAAGTGTCGAAGTAATAAATAATAACCCAACAAAATTGGGATTGAACCACAAGGAGGTGAATTGTATAGATTATAGATGACAATAATACACAATGACGATGCTTGACCGCTTTTTATGAGCGGCTTGTTTTAACTCGCAAGTGCACGAGTGTGCGATGTAGCAATTAACTCGGTAAGATCGAGGTCATATCCACAGAGAGCTAGATCTGAAAATTAAGCTAGGTAACAAAAAAAACTCAAGAGAAATTAAATTAACAATAACTTGGTTGAAAATAATTGATGGATTTGTTTTCAAAGATGAAAAGGTGTAAATAGATTTTAAAAGACAAGAAAAAGTAAGACTTGGTCCAAATCAATTTTAATGGTGATGTATTGGTGATTTCTTCAACATATATAAGATAACTCAACCTAATATCAACGATGGTGATATTAGATCGGAAGATATTACAATGAAGTTTAGAAAAATGAAAATTGATTATTGCTTAAGAATGAACAGTAATTTCATATTAAGTAAGACATTGAATCAAGCAATCTCTATACTGAAACTAAAGTTTGTGCATCAAATTCAAGATTATAACATTACCTAAATGATTTCTAAAATTTCTTTGTAATAATAAATCATTCATGAAGAAAATAAAAAGATAAACATTAAGATTCATTCATATCCTAAAGAACTCACCTCAATCACCATCATCCTTGATTCAGATCCACGAAAGAGATTAGCCAATCATGATTTTATATAAGAAAACTTTAATAAACATGAAATAACTTGAATCAAACTGAAATAATAAGTTTTACAAACTAAAGAACCGAAATCTATTAAGAAGAACACAACATAATTTCAGAAAAAATTAGGACACAAATCTGACTCTAACTTTGGACAGCAATTTGACCCTTTTAGAAGCCTCCCCTCGAGATGTCTATTAGAGACATATTTATAGGCAATTCTGTAGCCTTTCTAGATCATTAAAGAACAGCTCATTTGGACATCTGAGTCAAAAGGTATGGGCAAAACACTGAAAGGTGTTCTGAAACATCAAATCAGGAC
Source organism: Populus ilicifolia (assembly GCA_015708895.1). Taxonomy (NCBI): domain Eukaryota; kingdom Viridiplantae; phylum Streptophyta; class Magnoliopsida; order Malpighiales; family Salicaceae; genus Populus; species Populus ilicifolia. The sequence continues at coordinate 57,324 of SRLM01000214.1, forward strand.
AGCTTTGCAACCACTTTGGTGCACGTTTTTCTTCCCCATTTATGAGCTATCTCTTTCTTCTTTTTGACCCAAAATAATGTAAAAATATCCCCTCCAGCTTTCCATCCATGTCTTGCCTTCTTGGATCAATGAATTACCCAAAATAAATCAATTGTTGTTATGTGGACATGTAAGATCATGGATTGTTTTTCGGCTGATTTGGGGCTGAGTTTAAGGCTAATTTGGGGCTGAATTTAAGCATCAAGTAAGTATACAAAATATACCTATTATTTGGGCTAAGATTGACATTGAAACCTTAAATGTTTAATGGTTGAAGTTTGCACACAACATAAGGCAAGTTTGGGCTTGAAATAGATCATATGATATTCTTTTCTAGAATTGGAATAGAATTGATTTTTGGGAGAAATTTGAAGAACTTATTTGAACCAAGATTTGCTTCAATCTTCAACTAAATGTCTCTTCAATTCTTTGTTCTGAATTCCAATGTTGAATTTCCTGAATTAATTCATTTAAGCTCCAAAAACCTATCGAAACATTAAAACAAACTTCATTACTAAAAAGCACATCAATTATTATAAAAAGACCAAATAAAAACAATAAATACATATGTAAAATAAGAGACTTAATGATACTTTTGATGCACAATCACACCCCCCAACTTAGATTTTGCTAGTCCTCAAGCAAAGCAAAACATAAAACCTTTGAAATAAAAAGAAGAATAACAATCATAATTAAGCTCGATTCATCACACTTGAAGGACCTATCATGCAAACATTGGTATCTTTAACTTAGTGTACACAATAGCAAATAATAAAAAAAAAAGCATACTCACATTCTCTAAATCAAACATCCATACAAAATTTCCAAATTCAGTCATATGTATCGTGCAACCAACATAATTGATTCATACGAAAACTCAACTTGTAATCTTCCCTTCTCACCAAAACAAACAAGGTAGCAAACTAGAGAAATATCTATATATTTTTTTCTTTCTTGCTTTTTTTTTGAAGATATGATTTATTCTTTGTCTTTAAGTAGTCACTTCCCTTTTGACGCGAATACAAACATTTGTGATGAATGCACCCGGTTACTCACAAAGTCACAAACTTAAAGTGCTTTGCATACTCATATTTTAAGCTGCCGTTTGACGTAAAGATAAACATTTGTGATGAATACCCCTAGTTACTGAGCAACTCAAAACATTGGAGTAGATAGAACTTTGTAAACATTTATTTATTTATTTGTGTAATAATTATTACTCTACTTACTTAAACCTTGTTTAGGACTCGATTAAAAGGGATAATCACAAGTAAAGCATCATACTCATCTTTTATGCATAATCACACAACTCACACAACTTTTACAAGGAAAAATGTACTTTAGTAATCTTAAAAAAAAGTATGCTATATCTTGCTTTATAAGATATTATCTATCCCAAATTAAAGCATGCAATGTTCAACATAATAATGAATCCAAAAATGTAATGATGATCCTAAACAAATCTCATTCACATACAAATGCAAGTTTTTTTTTTTAATAAGCATGGTTATCTCAAGCATTCAACATAATGAAATATCTAAAATTAAGTTTTACATTATCCTCAATGTAAAAGAGAAAGAGAAGAGAAGTGTAAAGATTAGAAAATTGTTACTCCCTTTCTATTTTCAAGGATTAATGTCTGATTGAATTGGATATGAGTTGACTTCTTGCTTGATTTTTTTTAACCTGCATATCACAACTAAAAGAAAACATTGTTTTCTTTTTTAAAATAAAGAACCTCACACCCCCCAACTTAAAATAATGCATTATCCTGAATGCATGAACAAGAAAATATAAGAGATGGAAGAAAGAAGAAAAAAAATGAAAAATAAAAATAAAAATAAAAATAAAAATAAAAACTCATTACTTCTGATACTACAATGGTATTGGATCTTCAAGATCCAATGTCTCAACTTTAGCCACAACGTTTTCAAGATAAGGTTTCAATCGATGACCATTTACTTTGAAAATATTTCCATTTTTGGGATTTTCTACCTCAAATACACCATGCTCAGAGATGGATTTAATCACAAATGGACCAATCCATTTTGTCCTCAACTTCCCAGGAAAAAGATGTAATCGTGAATTATACAAGAGAACCTTTTGACCAACATGAAAGGATTTTCTAAGAATATGTCTATCATGCAAAGTTTTCATCTTATGTTTTGAAATTTTTGCATTTTCAAATGCATCATTTCTCAGCTCCTCTAATTCATCTAATTGAAGCTTTCTAGTCGTAGGGATCAATCTTTATGATTTGGATTGACTGTTTTCACTAAAATGTTCTTGATCTCCCTATTTGCCAACTCAGCTTAGCCACTAGTCTATGGGTGATAGGGGGGGTACTAACCTTGTGAATTACACCATAATTTCTCATCAAAATCCCAACGAGCTTGTTACAAAAATGTTTTCCCCCATCACTAATCATAGCTCTGGGCATGCCAAAACGAGAGAAAATATTTTCTTTCAAGAATTTGACCACAACTCGATGGTCATTGGTTCGAGATGCAATGGCCTCTACCCATTTAGACACATAATCAACAGCTACAAGGATGAATTGGTAACCAAATGAGCTTAGAAAAGGTCCCATGAAATCAATCCCCCAACAATCAAATATTTCCAAAACAAGGATAGGGTTAAGGGGCATCATGTTACGCCTAGTGAGGCTACCTAGTCGTTGGCATCAGTCACATACAACACAAAAGGCATGAACATCTTTAAACATGGTGGACCAATAAAAACCACACTACAAGATTTTGGCAATGGTTTTCTTGGAAGAGAAATGCCTACCACAGGCTAATGCATGACAAAAATTAATGACACTTGGAATTTCATGATCAGGGATGCACCGCCTAATAATTTGGTCAGGACAATATTTAAATAGGTAGGGTTCATCCCAGAAAAAGGTGCGCACATTGCGCAAGAATTTTTGCTTGTCAAGTTTAGACCAATGAGAAGGAATTTGACTTGTGGCTAGGTAATTTACTATGTCAGCATACCATGGAGAACCAATGTAGGAGACAGTACCTACATAAAATAAATTTTCATCAGCAAAGAGTTCATTTATTGGAGATTCATCAATTATGGTCTCATAGCTTGAAAGACGAGATAAATGATCAGCCACTACATTCTCTACTCCTTTTTTATCTCGAATTTCAAGGTTAAACTCTTGGAGTAGGAGGATCCATCGAATTAAACGTGGTTTGGCATCTTGTTTTGTGAGCAAATATTTCAATGCTGCATGATCAGTGAAAACAATAACAAGAGATCCAACCAAATAAGACCTAAATTTATCTAATGCAAAGACCACAGCTAAGAGTTCTTTTTCAGTTGTAGTGTAATTCAATTGAGCATCATTCAAAGTCTTGCTAGCATAATATATGACATGAGGTTTCTTGTCTTTTCTTTGCCCTAAAACAGCCCCAATTGCAAAATCACTAGCGTCACACATTAGTTCAAATGGTAAAGACCAATTAGGAGCTTGCATGATTGTAGTTGTCAACAACCCTTTAAGTTTTTCAAAAGCTTCTTGACATTTTGATGTCCAATCAAATTGGACATCTTGTGACAACAAGTTACACAATGGTTTGGCAATGGTACTAAAAGAATGAATGAATCTTCGATAAAAACCAGCATGTCCTAAAAAGGATCTCACATCTTTCACAGTCCTAGGGGTAGGTAATTTTTGAATGATTTCCACTTTTGACTTATCTACCTCTATTCCTTTTGAAGAGACAATGTGACCTAAGACAATGCCATGTGTCACCATAAAATGACACTTCTCCCAATTGAGTACAAGATTGCTCTCTTCACATCTTTCAAGGACTTTTTCTAAATGCATTAGATACAACTCATATGAATCCACATAAACTGAAAAATCATCCATGAAAACTTCCAAAAAAGTTTCCACCATGTCACTAAAGATACTCATCATATACCTTTGAAAAGTGGCAGGTGCATTACACAAACCAAAAGGCATTCTTCTATAAGCATAGGTACCAAAAGGACAAGTGAAAGTGGTTTTTTCTTGGTCTTCTAAAGAAATCTGAATTTGGTTGTAACCTGAGTATCCATCAAGAAAACAATAGAAAGCTCTTCCAGCTACTCTTTCAACCACTTGGTCTAAAAATGGAAGCGGAAAATGGTCCTTCCTAGTCACCATGTTCAATTTACGATAATCAATGCACATACACCATCCAGTTTGGATTCTAGTTGGTACCAGCTAATTATTTTCATTCTACACTACCGTGACTCCAGATTTTTTAGGGACAACTTGGGTTGGACTAACCCATTTTGAGTTTGCAATAGGGTAAATGATACCTGCATCAAGTAGTTTAAGCACTTCACCTCTCACTACTTCCTTCATGTTTGGGTTCAATCGTCTTTGCATTTGCCTCACAGATTTAGCCTCTTCTTCAAGATAGATTCTATGTGTACATAAAAGAGGGCTAATTCCTTTCAAGTCAGTAATTTTATACCCAATTGCTTTCTTGTGTTTTCTCACCACTCTCAAAAGTTTTTGTTCTTGCTCTATGCTAAGTTTTGATGAGATCACAATAGGATATGATTCATCTTCCCCTAGAAATGCATACTTAAGATCGCTCGGTAAAGGCTTCCTTTCTGGTTTATAAGGCTGGACAAGAGATGCCTCAACTTTCACTTGGGGTGAAATCAAAGGCTCAAATGATGGGGTCCATTGACCTATTGACATAATAGGCATGGGATCTAGATAAGTCTCGAGTTCTCTTACTTCCTCATCAACACATTCCACAGAACAAAATCTTTCATCATGAACTAAAGTTCTCTCCAATGGATCCTTGATCCACACTCTCTCAAAGTGTTCTTGACAAACTGTTTGGATCAAATCTACCTCTCTAATGTCCTCATGTTCCCCAATTTGTTTAGAGACATTGAATATGTTCATCTCCACAGTCATATTCCCAAAAGACAATTTCATCACCCCATTCCTACAGTTAATTAAGGCATTGGATGTAGCTAGGAAAGGTCTCCCTAAAATGACTGGGATGGGAGCATTAGAACCTTGAATTGGTGCGGTGTCTAACACTACAAAATCAACAGGAAAGTAGAATTTATCTACTTGGACCAACACATCCTCAACGATACCCCTGGGAATCTTGATTGACCTATCAGCTAATTGAAGAGTGATTCGAGTAGGCTTGATTTCTCCTAAACCTAATTGTTCGTAAACAGTGTAGGGTATTAAATTCACACTTGCTCCTAAATCCAACAAAGCTTGATCTATCTTATGACTTCCAATAATGCATGAAATGGTAGGACAACCAGGATCTTTGTATTTGGGAGGGGTCTTAAACTGGATGATGGCACTAGCATGTTCAGTCAGAAAAGCTCTTTCTTTCACATTCAATCTCCTTTTGACTGTGCATAAATCCTTAAGAAACTTGGCATAAGATGGAACTTGTTTAATTGCATCAAGGAGTGGAATATTGACTTTCACTTGTTTGAACAATTCATAGATTTCTGAGTTCATAAGATCTTGTTTAGGTTTCCCTAACCTTTGTGGAAATGGTGCTCTAGGAACAAATTCCAAATGACTCACTTTGACTCTAATTTTTCTTGAATCATCTCCTTTCTCACTCATCTCTTTCTCATTTATCTCACCTTCTTTGTCACTCAAACTCTCATTTGTCATTTGTGTTTTGATTCCCTCTTCACTTTCCCTAGATTTCTCCTCCACAATACCTGTAGGAATCCTAAATCATATACCTTTATCAATAGTCTTTCCATTTTTAAGAGTAGTGATGGCTTGGACTTATTCATGGTTTGAAGGTTCACTAGGTGAAGATTCACTCATGTGTACCTGACCTCTAGGATTAGGCATTGGTTGAGCTGAGATTTTTCCTTTCTCTTGAATGCTTAGTGATTGAGTCAACTTAGTTAGTTGACTTCGAATGTCATCTAAGGTCCTATTGGTCTGGTCTTGGAATTTGTAAGCTTGATTGTTGATTCCTCCTTGCGTTTGTTGAAGAGTATCCTCTAGGGATCTCTTATGAGTTGGTTGGTATGTGTTATGTGTGGGAGCATGAAATGGTTGGGGTGAAGGTTGAAATGTTTGAGGTACTGAAGAGCCCTCATTTCTCCATCCAAAATTTGGGTGGTTCCTCCATCTAGGATTATAGGTCTCAGAGTAGGGATTGCCTACTTGGTTTGGAAATGGCTTTCTAACATTACTTGAATCAGAAGTTTGGCCATATAGCACTTCCTTGAAGGCTGGAATGGTAGGACACTCAGTTGTCCTATACCCTTTACTCTCACAAACAACACAACTTTCCTCTTGTTGTTCACTCATGACATGCATTTTTTTAATCTCAAGAGACTCTACTTTCCTAGCCAATGAGACTAATCTAGCATTAAGGTCATCAATCTCTTTCAATTGAAACTTCCCACTTGAATGAGAAATGGTGTTTCTAGACTCAACATGAACTGGGAGAGAGGTCTCCCATTGCTTTGTCTTTTCAGCCAATTGATCAAAAAAATCAAAGGCCTCACTTGGTTCTTTGTCATAAAACTCACCATTACACATGGTTGACACTAGCTTTTTAAAATCTACAGTAAGAGAGTCATAAAAGAAACTCACTAACCTCCACATCTTAAAACCATGGTGGGGGCATGCATTTAACAAGTCTTTGAACCTTTCCCAAGCTTGGTGAAATGACTCATTTGGACTACAAGAAAAATTCATCATTTGACGTTGTAAGGCTATTGTCCTATGAGTGGGGAAGTATTTTTTCAAAAATTTAGCTTGCATTTCCCTCCATGTACCTATAGACCTAGGACGCAGGGAGTTTAGTCAAAGCTTGGCTTTATCCTTTAAAGAGAATGAGAATAATTTCAGCCGAATAGTTTCTTCAGTGCATGTTCTATCAATAAAAGTATTACATACCTCTTCAAAGTCCTTAATGTGTATATATGGATTTTCAGAATCGATACCATGATATGTGGGAAGAAGTTGGATCATGCTTGGATTCAAATTGAAAGCTTGTTGGTTCAGAGGCAAGATAATACACGAAGGTGTACTTTGTCTAGCTGGGTGAAGATACTCTCTAAGAGTTCAAAAATTAGGTTGATCATTGAATTGTGGAGGTCCATTACCTTGAACACTCCCTTCACCCTCTATATCTTCAACATTAGCCATGATGAAAAAATAATAATAATATAACAATTATATGAATATGAAAAGAAAGGAGAAAAAAAAAGATTGCAAAGTAAATGAAATGTAAAAGATAAAGTAATAGCTCAAAAATACAACAAATTAGAAAATTCACACTTCAACTAATAAGCAACATTAACAATAATAACAAGCATGAATAAAGAGGCGGTAATACCAGTCAAGTACTTCAAACAATAAATATATCATTAAAAGACAATTATAACAAAGCATGAATTATAACATAAAAAAATTATAATAAGCATGAATAAAGAGGCGGTCATACCAGCCAAGTACTTCAAATAATAAATATAAGAAAAATAATCACAATAAAACAACAAAAACAAATAAAATAAATAAGAGGCAGTAAAACCAGCCTTCTAATATAAACAATAAATATAACATTAAAAGAAAGATGGTTGAACAAAAAAAAAAACTAACAATTAGTAGTCCAACAGTCCAATATCTGAAAAGTTAAGGTCAATTTTTTTTGGGGTGGTAAAACCAGCCATTTGATTTTTTTTTTTAATTTTTTTTAAGCAGTCAAACCAGCCAATTGATTTTTTTTGTATATATTTTTTTGTTTTTTCCAATTATTAAATCTAAATTTGTTACCTTTACTTGCTAGCTCCCCGGCAACGGCACCAAAATTGCTTGACCGCTTTTTATGATCGGCTTGTTTTAACTCGCAAGTGCACGAGTGTGCGATGTAGCAATTAACTCGGTAAGATCGAGGTCATATCCACAGAGAGCTAGATCTGAAAATTAAGCTAGGTAACAAAAAAAACTCAAGAGAAATTAAATTAACAATAACTTGGTTGAAAAATATTGATGGATTTGTTTTCAAAGATGAAAAGGTGTAAATAGATTTTAAAAGACAAGAAAAAGTAAGACTTGGTCCAAATCAATTTTAATGGTGATGTATTGGTGATTTCTTCAACATATATAAGATAACTCAACCTAATATCAACGATGGTGATATTAGATCGGAAGATATTACAATGAAGTTTAGAGAAATGAAAATTGATTATTGCTTAAGAATGAACAGTAATTTCATATTAAGTAAGACATTGAATCAAGCAATCTCTATACCAAAACTAAAGTTTGTGCATAAAAATTCAAGATTATAACATTACCTAAATGGTTTCTAAAATTTCTTTGCAATAATAAATCATTCATGAAGAAAATAAGAAGATAAACATTAAGATTCATTAATATCCTAAAGAACTCACCTCAATCACCATCATCCTTGATTCAGATCCAAGAAAGAGATTAACCAATCATGATTTTATATAAGAACACTTCAATAAACATGCAATAACTTGAATCAAACTTAAATAATAAGTTTTACAAACTAAAGAACCGAAATCTATCAAGAAGAACACAACACAATTTCAGAAAAAATTCGGACACAAATCCGACTCTAACTTTGGACAGCAATTTGACCCTTTTAGAAGCCTCCCCTTGAGATGTCTATTAGAGACATATTTATAGGAAATTCTGTCACCTTGATAGGACACCTGAGTTAAAAGTTATGGGCAAAACACTGAAAGGTGTTCTGAAACATCAAATCAGGACAGCTTTGCAACCACTTTGGTGCACGTTTTTCTTCCTCATTTATGAGCTATCTCTTTCTTCTTTTTGACCCAAAATAATGTAAAAATATCCCCTCCAGCTTTCCATCCATGTGCTTGCCTTCTTGGATCAATGAATTACCCAAAATAAATCAATTGTTGTTGTGTGGACATGTAAGATCATGAATTGTTTTTGGGCTGATTTGAAGGTTGATTTAGGGCTGATTTGGGGCTGAGTTTAAGGCTGATTTGGGGCTGAATTTAAGCATCAAGTAAGTATACAAAATATACCTATTATTTGGGCTAAAATTGACATTGAAACCCTGAATGTTTAATGGTTGAAGTTTGCACACAACATAAGGCAAGTTTGGGCTTGAAATAGGTCATATGATATTCTTTTCTAGAATTGGAATAAAATTAATTTTTGGGACAAATTTGAAGAACTTATTTGAACCAAGATTTGCTTCAATTTTCAACTAAATGTCTCTTCAATTCTTTGTTCTAAATTCCAATGTTGAATTTCCTGAATTAATTCATTTAAGCTCCAAAAACCTATCGAAACATTAAAACAAACTTCATTATTAAAAAGCACTTCAATTATTATAAAAAGACCAAATAAAAACAATAAATACATATGTAAAATAAGAGACTTAATGATACTTTTGATGCACAATCAGACGACAACAACAATAACAATAATAATAGTAGTAGTATGACATGACAAAAAGATTGATGTCTTCTCCTAAGTGCAGGAGTGTTGAAGTAATAAATAACCCGGTAAGACCAGGGTCGAACCATAGGGAGGTTATTGTACAAATTATAAATAACAATAATACAACAACAACAATAATAACAATAACAACAATAACAATAATAATAGCAATAATAATAATAATAATAACAATAAAAAAGAAGAAGAAGAAGATGAGAACTTTGAGATGAAATATTAAAGTAAGGATTAACAATGATAATAACAAATGTCAAGGTTATAGGTTCCACTAATGGTATGTCAAACAAGTATAGTATAAACTCTTATTATTCAATTGGAAACCACACATAAAGGAGGTTCCAATTAGATTATAGATTGTTAACATGATTACATTAGTCATCTTATTCAATTAATGTTAATGCTTGTAAATTTCATCAAGCATTTATGATTATAACTTATATTAACAACAAATCAAGTTCCTTTCATAGCTCAGGTGTTGGTTATACCATACATTATGAGCTATGAAAGTGCCAAGCATTTGTTGTACCAATTGTTATACAACATAAATCAAGATTAGTCATTGAACAAGCAAAGTATTAAAGAGTGAACAAGATAACAAATATAAAACATATTAGTATCAAACATTAAAGTCCATATTAAGTTTATACCATACTTATTCTTACACCATTAGTGTAAGCTTTTCACCTTGACATAATTAACTTAGCTAAACATAATGAAAGAAAGAAAAATAGATAAACAAAATAAGAACATTAATAAAATAAGAGTTAACAAAGCAAAGGAAAGGAAATGAAAGGCGTAAACTTGATATTAATGAAAACAAAGCATAAAGAATACAAAGAGAGAAAATAAGAGCATGATCTTGATCTGGACACCAAGATGCCTAAATGCATGGCAAATGCCTCCTTTTATAAGCCAAAATTAGGAACTATTGATTTGATGACTAATTGATGAGTAGATGGGCAACCCTTGACTTGGTGACAATCCTTATCTTCTCTTGTCTGCCCAAAACATCATTGATGACGTCTAAATTAGAGCCACTTGAAAACATGAAAGTTCTAGAAAATTATCTCAGATTTCTTGTGTAAACAATTCAGCTCATTTTGACTTCTAGAACTCCAGATATGGCCAAAATACTGAACACTGCTCGGGCTGGAGGATAGATTCAGGCTTCTTTGTTGTTGCTACAATTTGGACTTGAAAATGGCCTTTTCAGATCTTGGGCTCCATAGGAAAGTTGTAGGCCTATGTCGTACCTTTCCATCCATATAAAATGGACCTAAATCCGAGATTTCTAGCTCCAGATATGACCCAATTACTGAACAGTATTCTGGTTTGGATTGCACCGACATCTCTTTTCTAAGTTTGATCATCTATTTGCCTTTGCAATTGAAGTTCTTAAAGTCATCAATCAATCCTTTCATTTATGTGATAGGCCTGCATTTAAAATGGACATTTACCATAAATTAAAGGTATCTTATATTATTAGATAGATTATTATAAAATGTACTTTAGTTAAGGAGTTATTGATACTTCAAGTGCAAAATAATGATATAAAACCATGATAAAAATGCACTTTTGAGTATTAATCACACCCCCCAACTAGCTTATTACTTGTCCTTAGTAATCAAAGTGTTAAAATAGAAAAACAATTTGCAAATTCCACAAAGCAAGGTATTCATCATTTAACTTCCATTACTCTATCTAGATAAACAAACTCTTGTTAAATTTATATACTTGCTCAATACCTCTTAACAAGATATTCATAAACCTTTTTTTATGCTCAATGTATCAACACATAATTATGGGGCTTTTCTTGGAATAAAACAAAATTTTTATTCTAATATTTAAGGTTAACTTCCTTGGGTTGGGATTATTATTTTTGTCTTTTTTTTTAATATATATACATATAATTTAAAACATCATGCATCTTTAACCCATGTAACGAGCTTTCAGCTAATGACTCCTAGACCAGTTGGTCTTAAGGCATTAGGTGTTAAGACACCCCTATGAGTTTAGTAACTCGAGTCACAGATACTGATATGTAGATAGTGCAATGTTTGATTTCCTTAAGATTTTCTTCTCAACCCATGTAACAAGCGTTGGGCCAATAGCTCCCATGTCAGTTGACTTTAGGGTATTAGGTGTTAAAACACCCCTTCGGGCTTAATTGCTTAGGTTAGGAAGGCTACCAAAACCAAACTTATCTATTTTTTTATTTTTTTTATTTTTTTTCTTTCTTTTTTTTTGTTTTTTAATTATATACTATCCCTTTCTCTTAGTTGTTACCTTTAACAAAAGAACATAAATAATGTAATAATCCAATATGCAACCCACAATCATATGTTAAATGTGTGTGTGTAAATTAAGGTTTAAGAATACATGTTAAATAAGTATATGAGCAGACTTAAGTGATAACAATGCAAGAGTTTGTAAATTTGAATATTTCAAGAAGTATTATGATAGACCTTGTTACAAATGGTTACTAAGATGCGTCTCAAGAGTCACTTTAACAAAAGAGCTCCTTTACTCTGCCATCATAGTAACAACCATTTTGCACATGCTTTCTAAAATAGAAAACACAGTTTTTTTTAACTACTACCCTCTCCCCCCAACTAAAAAAAGACATTGTCCTCAATGTTTAAAGGTAGAAAGATAGAGTATAGAAGATATCACCTGAAATAACGAACACTAAAAAACCTGAAACACACTATTCCAGGCATGTGTGAAATGAAGGAGTTAGAGGACTCACCTGATAATCGGACTTTTGCTTCAATCAACCAGCGAATATCTTCAAGAATTCCATGATTCATTAACAACCTCAATCTTGCATATCTAGCACGGTAAATTTTTGTAATCGCATTTTGAGGCAGAGTGGGAAAATACTTTTTCAAATGAGAATTGGAAGAGAGATTCAAAGAATTGCAGAAATGTATATACAGATATTAGTTATTGTGGGAAACTGAAAGAACTGACTTAAGTCACGGAGTACCGTTATCCGCCATTTGACCGGGGAGAGAGAAACTAGCAAAAATCACTCAAAAAGAAAATAATAATAATAATAATAATAATAATAATAATAATAATAATAATCAATCTTTATATACAGGATCACCCAATTCAATAGAGTCATGTTCAACTGAAAAATTATCAAAATAAACTTTCAGACATTGTCCATTTACCTTGAAAACATTATCATTCTTTGAATTCTCGATGTCGTAGGCCCCATATGGATACAGATGTTTCATAATAAAAGGATCGCTCCATGTTGATCTTAATTTTCCAGGAAATAAATGCAGTCGAGAATTATAAAGCAAGACTTTTTGACCAATATTGAATGTTTTTCTCAGTATCTCTTTGATTCTTGCTTTATGAATTCTTGAATTTTCATATGCATCATTTCTTATTTCCTCAAGCTTATTTATTTGTAATTTTTACGGTTGACTAGCATCATCCAGATTTGAATTGAAAGCTTTAATAGCTGATTGTGCATCAAAAGTATCATTAAGTCTCTTATTTTAC